>JAQFVV010013289.1:0-105892 GCA_028023455.1 Epiperipatus broadwayi
ATATATAACTGTTTATCTGCATTCCTACTCATATCCATAAGTTGTGTAACTACAAATAAACTATCTCCTATATGCCTATCTAATCTAAAACCTCCTTGCATTTCACCCACTACATTATTCCCTTCCATCCATTTTACAACTTTACTAGCCACCATATATGAGAAAACTTTATATAAAACTGATGTTACCACTGTAGGTCTATAATTATTCAACTTTCTATGATCCTTACCCTTTCCTTTAAATAATAACCTTACTCTTGTATTACTCCAACTATTTGGGAAAACTATATTCTGTGACATTTTATTAAAATAGGATAATAACTTTACTTTTGCCCTATATCCTAAATTCATTACCATCTCTGCAACCCATCCATCTAAACCTCTTGCCTTCCCACTTTTCAATTTCTTCTCTACCTCATTTAGTTCATTTTCTGAAAAACTAATATTCCCATTACTATATTCTTTCATATTTTCTAATATTCTATCATTCACATCTAACATCTTTTCTATATGCATTACATAACTATTTAAGATTCTCTCTAAATCTTTCTCTAGAACTACACTCAGTTCCGACTCATCATCTAGTAATACTAACTCTCTCTCCCCTACATTTCTCCTTTTAATATAATTCCAAAATTTTTTACTTCCATCTCTTCCACTTTTATTAATATCCTCCAACAATTTACTATTTAATTTCATTCTCTCTCTATAAATATCTATTTAGCCAACTTCTTCTTTTCTAAGTACTTTTCCCATTTAGCATTAATATCTTTTTCACTTTCCTTATTCTTAATAGCACACTTATATTCTCTACATGCTTCTTTCCTTTCTTTTACACTTTTACTAATTTTAATTTTTTTTTATTACTTTTATTCTTTTCAATATTCTCACTTAAAACCCTATTTGCAACTTTTTCTACTTCCTTACACCAATCCTTATACTCATCCCCAACCCACTCTTCCATTATTTCTTCAACATGTACTTTATACTCTTCCAACTTATTCTTATCATTTACTCTCCATCCTCGTCTGCCACTATTATTTCTCACTTTTATTTCTATTCTCCATCACATTACTAACCATTTCAATTACAATGAATTATGGATCACTAGTGCATACTTTTTCTTCATTATCAAATACCTTAATTTTCAGTATTTTATTTGTTCCCTCTTTCTCTACCAATACATAATCTATTGTTGAAAGATATTATTTCTGGAGTTGATATATTGTCCCTCATAAATATTTAATAAATTTCCAATACTCAAATTCACTTTCTGACAAAAATTCTTCAAAAGCTGTCCATTTTTATTATCTACATCATCAATTTCTTCGAATATGTCCATTCATATCCCCTATAACCATTATTCTCTTCCCCCTTTTCTTTAAAATTTTGTATATCCTTGTAACTAAACATTCGTATATGTTACTATTCCACTCCAATATAATTTGACTATCTCCAGTAGCTATATAAACTATAGCCACCATCCTTTCTTGTCTACCCAATCTTTATTTCAAACCACAAGTGTTCTTGACATTTAACAATATTTAAATATATTTTTGATATAACACCTATACCACCCCACCCCTCTTTTTTTCTTTTTCTTTTCTATATATACCCTGCCATACCAACTGTTCCAAAATAGGTTCTTCTTCTTCTCTTAAATGTGTTTCCACTACTGCTAATACCTCAAGCTCTTCATTTTCAATTGTTTTATTTAATTCCATCCACTTTTCTGGTTTCCTACCACCTTGCATATTCAAAAACCCAATTTTAACAATTTCTTCTTCCTAACTTCTCTTTTATAAATTCTTTTAATTCTTTCTTCTCCTTTACATTTATAAATTACTTTCTTACCATTAATTTTACAAACCCATTCCTTCTCCATATCTATATTAATATCAAAATCAAATTCCTTTTGCTTACTTCTTATATTCCATCCATTCTTTTTAATAATATTACAATTTAAAAACCCACCCTTTATAAGTTTCCCGAAAAAAATTCTTTATAAATCAAACTCCCTAAAACTTCACTTCCTTGTTTTCCTAAATGCAACCCATCTTTACTGTATCAGAATAGATTGATAGACGAAATTAAAATCTTTCCTCAGGCACAATATTGACTGTAAAAAAAGATAAAATGGATGAGAAAAAAAATAGAAAATGGAATTTAGCTTAGACTGAATGATATATAAATATATTTATTTCATATAATTTTACTTTACTTTATTTATTGACCATCTTTTAAGTTTAAGATTTAATGAAATATATGAAGCAAAATAGCGGTGAAAATATTTTTGTTACAAATAAATCGTACTAAATTTTATACTTAAAATCTGTTTTAATATTTTTACTTTAATAATTAAAATAATAAAGAATAAATGTGATTATATATTCATAATAAATCGAATTTTCTTTATTCACTTTGTAAAAAAATATATTATTATCCTGTTGATATTAATTACTGTTTAAAATAAAATAAAGTGATTGAACACTCATGCAACAACTGTTACAATCTAAAACCTACTCTGAAAATAGTTTCTAAAATCTAAATATTTGTTCTTCATGATAGAACATCTATTTAAGCATAAAAATATAATTTGACTCTTAAGATTTATTTATATTAATGAATACGTAAATTTATTTACTATAACATTTTTATATTATATCCAAATAGTTTTTGCAGTCAAAACAGCTGTTATATGGCTGTCTAAGTCTTTTATTTTATATTAGGCTATGTTGCACATATTAAATTGAAGCCTGTGTGGAGATTATTAGATAAAATGTATATATTTTTGCATATAAGCTCTACCCTTACATTTTTACAGTCAAATTGTCAGAATATGCAATATTATAGTATAAAACTATTTCTATCACTAATTTGCCTTAAATTTTTTATTCAGATTAAACACAGTAAATGATTGTGGTTGGAAGTAAATTCACATTAACATAATAAATGGGGTTTACATATCAAGTTATGGCTACTCTCATATCATTTTGAGAATAAACTTAAATCTTCTATAGAGCAGATATAAACAGACTTTAATCTGAATAGCTGCTGATGTTAGTTATTATGTGTTTATTTTTGTGGATATTAGTTAAAGAACTTTAAGTGATATTTACATCAGAAAAGGCATTTCAATTTCTTTTCTTCCTCTTTTATTTTTACTTATCTATCTATCTGTCTACTTTTCTATCTACTTATCTGCTTATCTGTCTGTCTATCTATCAATCAATCTATCTATCTATCTATCTATCTATCTATCTATCTATCTATCTATCTATCTATGGTATCTATCTATCTATCTATCTATCTATCTACCTACCTACCTACCTACCTACCTACCTACCTACCTACCTACCTACCTACCTACCTACCTACCTACCTACCTACCTACCTACCTACCTACCTACCTACCTACCTACCTACCTACCTACCTACCTACCTACCTACCTACCTACCTACCTACCTATCTATCTATCTATCTATCTATCTATCTATCTATCTATCTATCTATCTATCTATCTATCTATCTATCTATCTATCTATCTATCTATCTATCTATCTATCTATCTATCTATCTATCTATCAAAATGTAATGTATGTGATTGAAATTTCTAAGAGTTGAATTCAAGTGTGTGACTTCAAGTAAAATATAAAAACATTTTACTGAATTACCAACATATTTAATAATTAGTAACTGCAGTAGACAAAATTGAGAAACAAATTGATATCTAGCTATTCTTAATTCTGAGGTTGAGAAAAGGACAGAAACAGCTTAAATATTTGCGAAGCATACGTACACACATATATCCATAAATTCTATTGAAAAATATAATAAACTCACCGCATGTTTCGGCATCTCGTTTGTTGATAATTCTTTGTAAAATCTACAATAACATTTAAATATTCTATCATTAATCATATTAGTTTGTATACATATATAGTAAACGTACACAGACTATGAAGTTTAACTACTTAAAATAAAAATAAAGCTAAGAATTCTTATTACAATATTATATTCTTTATCAAAAACGTAATTTGAAATATTTTTTGCTTTTTTCTTTTTTTATTGGTAACTTATATATGTATAACTTTTATTTATTTTTTGTTTACTATCATTTAAACATTTTTTATATATATGAAAAAATACTCGATTCTGTTTTGTTAACCTGAACTCTGAATTGATAAAGTTATTAGAAATTTACTTATAACATACCTGAAATTGCTATTGTCACAATACTATGAGTAAAGAGGTTACACTTGCAAGAAAATATTTATCGACTTAAACAGATTAAATTTAAACTTTAAAGGCAGAATAAACAATTATTTTTAACACATGTTAAACATATATCTAAAAAAAGACTAATGTCATTTAAACACAATTGTTTTATTACCATTTATAGGATACTACTACTATTACTGCTACTGCTAGTGCCACGTATACGGCTATGCTATGGCTATTTCTGCTGCTACTGCTGCTACTACTGCTGCTACTACTGCTGCTAATACTGCTACTACTACTATTACCTCTACTACTACTACTACTACTACTACTACTACTACTACTACTGATGATGATGATGATGATGATAATAATAATAATAATAATAATAATAATAATAATAATAATAATAATAATAATAATAATAATAATAATAATAATAATAATAATAATAATAATAATAATAATAATAATAATAATAATAATAATAATAATAATAATAATAATAGGAGGAGGAGGGGATTTATTGTAGAGAAACCTTTTCACTGTATGTAAATGTCAGACTTTCACAGGTGTTATAATGTATATAACAATAAATCAATTAATTATGATCTACATAAAACACTAAACACAATTTCATTAATTGAGTAGTTCTATTTTTATCTAGCAAATCCCTTTTTATATGGGGTTTTTTATACTGAATGGGTTAACCCTAATTAGAGAGTTATGAATAATAATATCAATATAAACATGTGAGAACAAAAACCAAAGTTAAAAAGTACTGCTCTTCTGTAGGTTTGTGATGATGGTATTTTAGTTATATTTATATATTGGATTATGGGTTCATTATTGTCACCCCTAATTAGCAAAATTTATATAAAAGAACTTGAAACCAAAGTTATAAAGCATATAACATATCCCATTAAAGATATATACTATGAAAATGGCACATTTGTTTTATGGCCATATGGTAAAGCATTACTACAAACTTTCTGGAAACACATTAACAACATATCCTCTTCAATTAAATTCACAATATAGTCAGAACAACAACAACAACAATTGGCATTTTTAAATGTTCTTGTGGCAATACTCTCTCATGGCAAAATCAAACTATAGCTCATACCCCCACTCACACACACAGGAAAATACTTAATATATATATATGAAAAACAAAACAAGTTTTATACACATAAAAACCTGCTATCGCTTGTATTAATGATCAATAAATGGAGCTTTTCCAAGACCTCCAACCAAGCGTATTTGTTTACATAAACGTCAGCTGATCTGAGGGTGGAGCAAATTGAAAGAGACAGTGGATATTGACCCTGATGTTTATGTAAACAAATACACTTGTTTGGAGGTCTTGGTAAAGCTCCATCTATAGATCATATATATATATATATATTAATACAAGCGATAGCAGGTTTTTACGTATATAAAACTTGTTTTGTTTTTCATAAATGTACCTTTAAAGTTTTCTTGCAATGATATAGATTGCAGAAGCTTTGATTATGTGGAGAAACTGAACTGATATCAGACACACAAAGCTATCTAGTTTGATAGGATGAGTTTGAAGACATTTAGGTGTCTAAAGAATTCATGCTTTCAAACTGATAGAAACGTTTTGCATAAACACTTGGAGTTAATATTTAGGTCTAGTTTCTAACTCCTACCCCTTCACTGATGAGAGCAAATCAGCTTGAAATCAGCTGATCTGAAGGTGGAGCAAAATGAAAGAGACAGTGAATATTGACTCTGATGTTTATGTAAGCAAATATGCTTGTTTGGAGGTCTTGGTAAAGCTCCATCTATTGATCATTAATACAAGCGATAGCAGGTTTTTACGTATATAAAACTTGTTTTGTTTTTCATATATATATAATTTCCATTAATTAAAACAAAATTTTAATTATAATTGAAATAATAAATTTAACGGTTAGCAAACTATTATAAACAATCCTTAAATCAGCAGAAGTACTTTTAGTTAATTTCTTAAAAGTGCCTCAACTGCCATTAAATTAAAAAAAAACAAGGCAGAAACAAATGTCATCAACTCAAATCTTACGAATCTAGTATTTTGATGTTAACAGCTTGTCTATTTATTAACTGCATTTTATATCTGTTTATAAAAAAATACCTCTTTAATTTTACTTTTATTATGGTTTCTCTCTTCATAAAGAATTTTCACATTTTCAAAATCAAATTTAAATTTATATTTACATGTTTTTTCATGATCAAAGGAAACTGAATGTGCCGTTAAATCACCACTATTTTTACTTTTTACATGCTTATATAACAATTCATGCTCCCTCAATCTCTTCTCAATACTGCACCTAGATTCACCTATATATGATAGCATGCAATCACAAAAAAATTGATATATGACATTATTTTTTTGCTTGACAGATATGACATCCTTAGAATTATGGACTAATTTATTAATATTGTTTGGAACGTAGAATGTAACATTAAACATATATATATATATATATATATATATATATATATATATATATATATATATATATATATATATATATATATATATATATATATATATATATATATATATATATATATATTTCTTTAAAAAATTTCACTTGTGGATTTGAAATAAATGGAATAGATATCCATTGTTTACTATTAATCTTCATTTCCTTTAAATCATTATATCTTTTTTTTAAATTGATAAGATATAACAGTATATTAAATCATAAATTAATAATTAAGCCACTGCAACAAAGAGGATATATAAATCATAAATCAAAAGTACCAATAATGCATAAGATGGTAAGTTTTAGATCGTTTTTATTTTGGAATGAAAAATTATGTCATTACCAAAGTGATAAAGTGAAAAATATTGAGATATTTGCCAAGAAATTGCTTGATGTTGGTTATAAAATGGAACAAATAAACAATACTTTATGTCAATTTTAAAAAAGATATAATGATTTAAAGAAAATGAAGATTAATAGTAAACAATGGATATCTATTCCATTTTTTTTAAATCCACAAGTGATCTTTTTTAAGGATATATATATATATTATAACGTTTTCTGTTTTGCTAGGCTTCTACATGCTAATATAAATTGCGCGCGAGTTGATCAAGCTATGTTAAAAAGAAGAAAGTTGTATTTCGATTTCTATTAAAAACATAACTATATTTCCTGATAAACTCGGCCTTGTAATTGTTGAGAATTATGCTATCGATGACATCAGCTTTTAATTTATTTGAAAGGCACCAAAGTTCTGCAAGAACCCACTGAACCATCACATAGCATCTCAAAAATTAAAAAGAAAATATATTTTTAAACTAATAGGTATTGCTTCATACCGTAACAAGAATTATTTTTTTAAGATTATTATTCCTGGGCTTATTCAACATATTGGCAAAGGTAAATTATATATTTAAACATCACTAAAATAATATTAATAAATTTAATAATAATTAATAAATATTATTAATAATGCACAATGAAAAAGGTTGATAAAAGTAAAATCTCTTTTATTCCTACAAACTAAAAATATTTGTAAGTTAAATTACGAATTAACTAAACTGAAGAGAACATGAATCAATTTATAAAAAACAGTTGTATAAAGTAATTTAATAATGTTCACTTATTACAATTCACTTCCAATATCTTGTATAAAATTATTTAAATGACAGTCTCTTTAATAAGAAAATTAATGTCTATATCAGGATTATTTTAAGACTTGTTTGCAAACGTTTAATTTTGTCACGATCAGGAATAAGTAGTCTTACTGGTAAGTTTTAGTGAATTCACGCTGGTTGTAGATAACTATGCATAGTTTTTCGGGGTTGAAATTAGCTCACGGCCTTTGATTATTAGTTGATCTTGGTGCTGGTTCCATATGATAGTCGTGTAAGCTTCTCTGGTGTCCATCGGTAATGATGTCAGCTAAAGCTCCGGTCAACTCTTGTATGAATAACTTTATCATTGTAGAGTGGTCTGGATTCTTTAATCCAAAACCAACCAAAAGAATATCAGCTAAACCAAGATGTTCCTCTCACCGAATCCCTCCTTTTTATACTAGAGGTCCAGTTTTCAGACTTCTGCGCATATCTTTTGTTTGTCAAAATATACGTTGATAATCTTATATATTCTTTATAAAATTTATGTTACAAAGTCTTTATTTTTTTCAGCATAATTCTGCCATCTTTAATTAGTTGGAATATTTCTACTTTCTCTTATCTAGATTGGTAATATGTGTCTTTTGTTCTCTCCAATTCTAACTTTTTCTAATTACATTAAAAAAATACGGAAGAATAATTTAACTTTCATTGTACGTTATTTTTTTTTTAAAAAAATAGTCAAAAAAAAAATCCAAATCTACTTTTATATTTTAGCTTTTACCAAATGCCAATTATTTGCAACGTATATAAATAAACGTTACAATATATATATATATGTGTGTGTGTGTGTGTGTGTGTGTTTAATGTTTCATTCTACATTCCAAACAATATTAATAAATTAGTCAATAATTTTAAGGATATCGTATCTGTCAAGCAGAAAAGTAATTTCATATATCAAATTTTTTGTGATTGTATGCCATCATATATAAGTGAATCTATGTGTAATATTGAGAAGAGATTGAGGGAGCATGAATTGTTATATAAGCATGTAAAATGTAAAAATAATGGTGATTTAATGTCTCCTTTAGTTTGCTTTGATAATGAAAAAACATGTAAATATAAATTTAAATTTGATTTTGAAAATGTTAAAATTCTTCATGGAGAGAGAAACCATAATAAAAGAAAAATTAAGGAGGAAATTTTTATAAATAGGAATAAAATGCATTTAATACATAGACAAGCTGCTAACATTAAAATACAATATTCATTGGATTTGAATTGATGACGTTTGTTTCTGCTTTTTTTTTTTTTTAATTTAATGGCAGTTGAGGCAGGCTTAAGCTATCATTAAGAAAATCTTAAATAGACAATAAAAAGTTTCACCAATAAAGATAATTATTGATATTATAGTATATTTATACATACTAAAAATAGCAAATGAATTAAAGAAAATCTGCAATCAGAAAAATATCAGAACATCTTTCCAGAGCCATACAACATTATAAGGAAATCTAATACATGCAAAGCCTAAACTCTAAATTCTGAAAAGCAAAAATGGTATCTATATAACATGTATTTGTGGTGAAATTATATTAGGTGAGACCTGTCACACCACTGGAAATCAATTTTAAAAACATAAACTAATGATTAATTAAGAAAAAAAGATGTGTCTAAGATAGTAGACCATGTACGTACCAATGAACATAAGGGATATTTAATTGAGAATATACAAAAATATTGGATAGAAAGGAAAAAGTACAAAAAGTAAATTGAAAGAAGATTCACACATGATAATGGTGAATAATCCTATGAAACAATCTAGTGGGACTATACATAATGAATGGTATCCATAAATAAACTTTGTTTTTTAAGGAAATGTGATAAAATCAGAAGAAATCACATACATAAGTATATGAAATTACTACTAACTGTTAACCTTTGTGGTTAGAGCATTATTTTAAATTTAATATTTGAAAGTCCAATGGTCCAGGTTGAATTCCCATACAGGCACTGTTACTGGTCAGACCAGCAAAACCTGAAGAAAAAAGAAAAATAATATTTTTCAGTGTGACATATATATACTAATCTGTATACTTTTACTATGAGTTCACTGCAATTGCAAAATTTAAATAAAGTCATTTTTTTCTAAAGGCATTCAAAACTTAATCCAACTAAAATACCATTATTGTAAATCTTCAGGAAAATACTAAGTAATTAGTATGGATCCAATACTACATCAAACTTTAGAATTATGAAAAATTATGTCTAAAGCTGGCCAAAGTAGTTCCAAATTATTTACAACTAAAACCTCCAGTTTACTCCTTGAGATGTGAGAAAATTACTCAGAAAACAAGTGATTCTCTGTTAAGGGAAAAAATAAATGTTCAAGAATTTACAAAGTATCCATCATTGCCAGTCCATTAAAATATAGAATGTTTCTCAAAAAATGACTTTACTGATGAAGTCCTCACAAGACTTTCTCAAGCAGTAAGAAAAGCATATTCTACAGCATATGGAAAAATAAAAGAATGTCATAACATATCAAACAGTGTACTAGCTTCATTTGTTAAAAATCTTAGTTATAAACATCTAACAGACACTGACAATTTCTCTTATTGAAAAATAATTAAACCTTGCCTTCACATCAACTAATATCTCTTTTTATATATAATGACAGCCACTGAGGAAGTCATTCAAAAATCCCTTTAGGGGAAGCAGCAGAATTATGCTGAGGAATAAAAATTACACTAGACAGACAACAACAATTGTGGTCAAACAAATTCTATAATGAGGGGAAGACAGCCAAATCTTTCATAGAAGATAAATCTATAATCATTCTTCCTGGTGATATAGGCAAAGAAAAAGTTGTAATGGGCACAACAGATTATGAAAACAAAATGTACAAACTCCTTATAGCCAATCAATAGAGAAAAGTGGCAAAAAGCCAATACTGAATATAGAAACAAAGTTATAAACATTTCTCATAAAGCATTGCAAGTATTTCGGTGATTTAGAAAGAGGTGAACTAACAACAGATTTCCACAAAATTTTTCATCTTTATGGTCTACCTAAAATTTCAGACCAGATCATGTGCCATTAAGTACTATTGTACTTCCAGAAATTTACTTTGCCAAAATGTGTCAAGATTTATTTTCAAAGGTCTTAATTCTTTGAAATACAAGATCCAGTCCTTTATCAGAGATTCTAGACACTGTAGGATTAAACAAAACATAAAAAATAAAATAACTAACATATAGTAATCATTGATATTGAAAGTTTATTAACAAAGGTACTCTGTGAAGATGCATTGTCTATTGTAAGAAAAAGATTAAATGGTGATAGTAGTGTTCAAACCAAAACAGCTGTTTCTGTTGAAATTATAAAAAAAAATATTAACATTCTGCACAACAACAATCTACTTTCAATAGAATACAAATTTCTTCTAACAAAATCAAGAGATGGCTATGAGTTCAAAAGTGACACCCTTATTAGCAATATTTGCATGGAAAAACTTGAAACCATAGACAAATAGACTACTCTATATCCACCTAAAATTTGGTTTCACTATGTTAATGATGAAATTAATATATGACCCATGATGAATCACTACTAAAAACTTTTTTAGAAACACATCATAAACATATTCCCTTCAATTAATTTCACCATACAGTCAGAACAAGAACAAAATTGGTATTATTAAATGTTTTTTATGATAAAAATGGGTCAAGGCAAAATAAAAACTAGTTTACATAAACCCCACACATACAGAAAAGTACATAGAATATACATCTAATCATACTAGAAAGATTACCATAGGTGGTATATTATTGCTATGAACAGATAAAAAGAAATTTGTTCAGAAACTAATGAGTTGTGTAAAAAAGATCTATATAAAACAATTCGTATGAAAAATGATTATCTATTGGCTATCATTAAGAAAACTTTAAATAACAAAAAGAAATTTTAAAGGAAAAAAGAATAATAGTTAGTAATGTAGTTAATCCATATATAGCAAAAATAGCAATCAAATTAAGAAAAATCGGCAGTTAGTATACCATCAGAACAGTTTTCCAGACTCATACCTCACTAATAGATTTTCTAATATCTACAAAACCTAACCATAAAATGGTAAACAGCAATACTGAAACTATAAAACACTATGTTAATGTGGAAAGATTTATATTGGTGATATGGGTTACTCCATTGAAAAGCATTTGCAAGAACTCAAACTGATGATTAGGAGCAAACAAATCTGTCTATGATACCATACTATGTATGTAGCAAAAATATATGTTAAATTGGAAAATACAAAAAATATTGGATAGAGAAAGAAGGTACAAAAATATTCAAATAACCTGCTCACATGGCAAAGGTGAATAATTTCAAAAGTTAACCTAATGTGATTATTCATAATGTATTGAAACCATTAATCAACTTTGCTCTTTGGAAAAAGTGGAGAAATCATAATAAACATTATAGTATGACATTTCTACTGACTGTTTCTTTTTTCAGGATGGCTCAGTTGATTAGAGAATCACCTTAAATGTACAAGTCATTAATTTAAAGGTACATATTCAATTACCATGCTAGTAATTTAACTAGTAAGTCCAGCAACATGTTAAGAAGAGATAATATTACAACACGACAGGTTTAGCTAATCTGTGTCGATTACTAACATTTGAATGTAATTGGAAAATGTAAATGAAGTTAAATGTTTCTAAACACATTTAATCATTAATATGGGAAGATGTATAAATGCATTTAATATAACACTATTTGATTAATGAATATAAATAAACGATAAAGAAAACTATTAGAAATATAACAATAATGCAACATTTATTTTCTAGAGCCATAAATTACATTTTATATATACAAATAAAATGTTAATCAAGTTGCTTGTAATATCCACATACAATTGGCTTCCATTTAATTAGTAATGTTTACTTCACAAAAAAAGAGATAGTACAGTAAATATTGAAATACATCGCAATTTTTCCTAAAGGAATGTATATCATAAAATAAACAACTTATTTATTCCAGATAAAAAATGTTACGACAAAAGTTGATAAGATATGCTACTGTTAAAATATTAAATGGTAGTAGATATTTAATTTGGGTAATTTTTTATGTTAGATTTTAAAATACAAACATCTTTGCTTTTTAATAGCATGTTTTTTATTGATTCCATAATTTTTTATGAGGAAAGATATAAATGAGATATTTGTGAAAGGATGGTAACTCAATTTTTAGTTTGTAGATACACACTTATTAGATTAGATATTTTCTAAACCAGGTTGTTACATATACAGTCAATTAGGTAACCATAATTTTTAGTTTCTTCTAACCTTTTTATTTTTTATAGAATAATGTTTACAAAGCAGCTTTCTTGAGTCTTAAAGTGAAATTTCTTTATGAGATTACATACCCAAATCTTAGGATTCATAGAATAGCAAAATGATTGATGTAAATAGAATTAAAATAACCAGTTTAAAACAAGAAATGGTAGCAGTGAGTATAATAATAATAATAATATTTTTTCAACACAGTTGTTCTTCAATATTTTTTATTAGTTATTAAGTAATGAAAGACTATTCCATTGGAGATGAGAGTATATGATGTTTGCATAGCATAATAGATGTGCAGATATTTTAATGAATAATTCAGTTAGTTTTATGTTAAAAACCAGAAAGCTATGAAGTAATTAATATGATTCATTAATTAAATTAAAGATTTGAAGTTTCTAGTAAGTTTCAATAATAACATACTTCAAAATAATTTGGTTCATCATCTATATGCTTGATAACTTTAGGTGTTTATTTTCCAGTTTTGAGACCATTTGTGAGATTACTTTAAGAATATAAGTTGTGAATAGCAAAACAAACTGATGTCTTGCATAGTTATAAAGAAGCATAATTATTTTTCCACAATAATTGTAAAATAATTATTAAATAAATAAGTAATGTAAAGGATTACACTTTTATTTTATATGAATATGTTTTATTTTTAAAAATAAAAGTTAACAAATTCTAGGATAATGCTGATAATAATACCATAGTGGTTACAATGATAATCTCTTGTAAAATTGCTTGATAATGCATTTATCAACATCTTGGTAAAATTTTTTCATGTATTATACAAATTATAAATGCAATTTCAAATTGTAAAATGGAATTTTACAGAATTATCAGAACCCAATATTTATTCATTCCTGTTTTAAAAATAAATTTTAGCCAACAAAGACTTCATGAATTTTTTTAAATCATTACAAACCAGATATGAAATTAAATTTACAATTCCTGGGTTTATTTATAGTAAAACAAAATGTAAAATAGATTAAGCTTGTGGAAATTGATCTTACATAAATGGAAAAAGCTATTAGTTGCAAGGTATAAAAAGTTCCATATTCCCAAAAGGAAAAAGTTAAGAAATATTTTAATTTAAAAGTAGTATTGACACTTATTGTAAATTTGTTGGGTCACACCTATGGTGGGAATTACAAAAAATAGTGAGACATGCCAAGCATTGTTAGCCGAGAGGTCATTGCAGCAGCCTTGCAAGCAAGGAGTTGGTTGCAGACGATTGTGGGTTCGCGTCCTGGCCGATGCTATGACATATGAAAAAAAATTAGTGGGACAATGAGAATTTAATTCAGTGTTCATTTTATAATAAATACAAAGCTAAATAAAAGTGCATTATCCATTAGCAAATACTATGGGGAAACATCCACTTTTCAAACATAATAATTTGTGAAACTGGATTCGAATGTTTTACTTCGTCAGATTCTGATAAGAAAAAAATCAACAACGGTATAAGAAATGTTGGTCTGGTTTCATATAACTGTCTGTCTTTTGACATAATAACAGTAATAAATTTATTACAAACAAAATTAGATGCTTTATTCCAGGGAATAGATGGTGGTATCTCATATTTTGATGATATACTTAACATTAATAATTTCCAACATATCATTCTGTAAAATAGTAATCAATGATCTGATAGCAACAGAAAAAGTTTGAGTAGAGATGAATGAAAATAAATACATTTGTAATAACCAAAATCTAATATTTTTAGGACATACAATATGGAAGATTGTGTGGTTTTGAAAAGTTATGTATGGTATAAAACACCCCACGATTAAAAAAAAAAAAACAATTTACATTTGTAATTATAAATTTTATTAAACGCACATTATTATATTAAGCAATATTTACTAAGGCTGTAACCTTATGAATAAGCGTCTGAAAAATTCGAAGGTAGGGACCTCTACAGGTCTTAGCCACAAGCTTATGCTCAGAAGAAAAGAAGGAAACCTTCTTTACTTCAACCTACTTTTATATATGAATAGGTGAAGCTGAAGTGGTTAGATCTAAGAGTGTGAAGCTATTCAATACTTCACTAATTAAGTCCACAATTCTTATTATACATTAATACTCGCGAAATCTTACGATTTACAACGAGTCAATGGAAAGATCTTATAGTAAGAAATCTACCTTCGAATTTTTCAGACGCTTATTCATAAGGTTAGAGCCTTAGTAAATATCACTTAATATAATAATGTGCGTTTAATAAAATTTATAATTACAACTTTAAATTATCGTAATAGATTTCTTACTATAAGATCTTTCCATTGACTTATGTGTTGTAAACTTCTTTTAACCATTTTTACAAAACTAAGTTTTAAATAGCTCATCCATGACCAAAGATAGACATAAAGCAAAGCTATGATAATGAATTCAAACAAAATAAAATTATGTTAAAATCAAACACGCGCTGTCATACTTATCATAGATGCTTTTGATATGGCATGAGTGTTGTGTTAACCCACCTAATATACAATGGACAAAGATCAATATCATATGCATATATATTACTATCAAGTGGCTAGATAAAATGGATGAAATAGCCAATTGGATAAATAAGCCTATATTTAAATGGTTGAAATATTACGGTAGTTATAGGCTATAAATGACTATTAGGTATATTTTGTACTTTGTGATTAACATCCAAGCATTTAAGCATATGCATGCTATGCTTCTCAACATGGCATCGATGCACAACTGTGAGTCAAAATATCCAAAGGACAAGTTGCAGATGCATTGTCTAAAATGCTGAAGAAAATAAAGTCTAGAGGAATAGTTGCTGAAAATTTATTATAATAATCAATTTCCATTCAGTCATGTTTAATTAAAAAATGATGGTAAACTGGATGAAAATGAAGTTTAGCAACATCTATTGAATAGAATCATCAAGAAGTGGTCTGTAAAAGTATTACAACATCTAGAATTATGTTTTTGGAATGCTATATCCAAAAGTTGCATATTTAATGGTGAAGGAGATAGTACTGCTGATGACCAAGAAAAAGTTCAAATATACGTCATCATCAATATCCATCATCATCAAGGCAAAAATATTAGTGAAAAGTTATAGCTGGTAATTTAAATTTAATACTTAAATGAAAAAAATCATTAAAAGAATTAGTCAATCTACAGCAAAGCTACATGAGAAAAGCTATGTGTCATAGCTAAAGGAATGAAAACACAACAAATTTAAATTCACCATGCTGGCCCCTTTAAAGGCTTTACTGTCAGTAAAATACCAGGTTGAAGAAATCTAGCATGGAAGAAATCACAAAGATGTTACATAAAATCTCATGTCTTTATTTTTCAAACACTACTGTATTTGATTATGGGTATGGATTTACTTCCAGAAAATTCAATAATTTTTTTTAACAGAATGAGTATGAAACACATTCACACTGCCTTAACATCCAGAAAGAAGTTGACATTCTTGAAAAGGTCTAAATAAAATTGAAACAATGAACATTCATAAAAGATGTGTTTACTGCATTGATACAAAAAACTCAAATAACAGAAACAAGTAAATTCCTTATTGAATTATTGCTTTGGAAAAAAAACATAAAACACAACTAGTTATGTTCCTCCAAGTATAGAAAGCTTTGATGATATATATATATATATATAAGAAATTGAAAGTGGTCAAACAAAATTATAATTAATCATTTTATGGGGAAAAATGGACAAAAAAACTTTATTAAAATATTTATTTAGTAATTTATTGAAATATTAGCAGTTGGGAAACGAAGTTGAAAAAACCCCACAAAATCACTGACATTCATAACAATATGAAGATGTTGTGAATATTACAGAAAACCCTAAGAAAGAAATGCCAAAAAATGGAACGAGGAAATTAAAGGAGAACCCAATGCCAACTGAATAAGTGGTTACAGGCAAATTCACCATCAAAATGAATAACATTTTCAAGAGACTTGTGCCAAAAAACAAAAGACAAAGGAAAATGCCAGACTATACATAAATAGTTTTATTTTTTTTTTTTAAATAGGAGAGGAGTGAGTTTGTTATGTATTTTTTCTAAAAGTAACATATAAATATATTGTATCTTTAAGAGTGTATGTAAATATACTTGTGCGTTAATAACATTTACATTATTGTAATAAATTATTGTTATATATTCAAAATATATGGTTAGAATGCAAATAAATCTAAAATTATAATACTGCCCACTTAATATAATTCTGTACCTTTTGTTTTACAATTTTAGATGTCTTTGCATTGTTAACATACTTTTACATACATAACAATAATTTCTTACAATAATGTTCATGTTTTTATTATGCGTGCAAACACACACACATATATACATATACATATAATCATTAGGAACCAGTCAACCCTTTGTTAACCCCGAATATAAATAACAATAAATAATCTCAAACTGTTGTTAAGGCAATTTTCTTTTAACAATAAGATGGAATATATATATATATATATATATATATATATATATATAAAAATATGTGAGATGCAAAACATCCTTGCACAAATGGTGTAGCAGCCAAGAATTTGGTACAGCTGTTTTTATTAAAAATATGTTGCATAAATAATGGGAATTGATTTATGCTATACTCCTGCCCACACACATACACACAAACACATATAATATTACTGCACATATTTTTGTCTACATTACAGATTTATATGGCGGATATAATCATTTATCAGTTGGTAATTATGTTTTTATACATGTACCAAAAAAAGAAATGAAATGAATATAGGTTTATGTTTGGAACATTATTATTATTATTATTTATATTATTATTCTTACTGTAAATGTTCCAACGCACAATTTCAAATTTGTTTTTTAAAAAAATAATTCATTCTTTAACAAAAAAAAACTTTACCTTATCTTTTTTAAAAAAACAAATTTGAAATTGTGCGTTGGAACATTTACAAATAAGAATATAATATAAATAATAATAATAATAATGTTCCAAACATAAACCTATGTTCATTTCATTTTCTTTTTTTGGTACATGTATAAAAACATAATTACCAACTGATAAATTATTATATCCGCCATATAAATCTGTAATGTAGACAAAAATATGTACAGTAATATTATATGTGTTTGTAGTGTATGTGAGTGGGCAGGAATATAGCATAAATCAATTCCCATTATTTATGCAACATATTTTTAATAAAAACAGCTGTGCCAAATTCTTGGCTGGCTACAGCCATTTTGTGCAAGGATGTTTTGCAGTCTCGCGCAATATATATATATATATATATTCCATCTTATTGTTAAAAGAAAATTGCCTTAACAACAGTTTGAGATTGTTTATTGGTATTTATATTGGGATTAACAAAGGGTTGACTGGTTCCTAATGATTATATATATATATATGTGTGTGTGTTTGCGCGCATAATAAAAACATGAACATTATTGTAAGAAATTATTGTTATGTATGTAAAAGTATGTTAACAATGCAAAGACATCTAAAATTGTAAAACAAAAGGTACAGAATTATATTAAGTGGGCAGTATTATAATTTTAGATTTATTTGCATTCTAACCATATGTTTTGAATATATAACAATAATTTATTACAATAATGTAAATGTTATTAACGCACAAGTATATTTACATACACTCTTAAAGATACAATATATTTATATGTTACTTTTAGAAAAAATACATAACAAACTCACTCCTCTCCTATTTAAAAAAAAAAAATAAAACTATTTATGTATAGTCTGGCATTTTGCTTTGTCTTTTGTTTTTTGGCACAAGTCTCTTGAAAATGTTATTCATTTTGATGGTGAATTTGCCTGTAACCACTTATTCAGTTGGCATTGGGTTCTCCTTTAATTTCCTCGTTCCATTTTTTGGCATTTCTTTCTTAGGGTTTTCTGTAATATTCACAACATCTTCATATTGTTATGAATGTCAGTGATTTTGTGGGGTTTTTTCAACTTCGTTTCCCAACTGCTAATATTTCAATAAATTACTAAATAAATATTTTAATAAAGTTTTTTTGTCCATTTTTCCCCATAAAATGATTAATTATAATTTTGTTTGACCACTTTCAATTTCTTATATATATATATATATATATATAAAATATAAATTATAAAAAAATATATATATATATATATATATAAATATATATATATATATTATATATATATATATATATCATCAAAGCTTTCTATACTTGGAGGAACATAACTAGTTGTGTTTTATGTTTTTTTTCCAAAGCAATAATTCAATAAGGAATTTACTTGTTTCTGTTATTTGAGTTTTTTGTATCAATGCAGTAAACACATCTTTTATGAATGTTCATTGTTTCAATTTTATTTAGACCTTTTCAAGAATGTCAACTTCTTTCTGGATGTTAAGGCAGTGTGAATGTGTTTCATACTCATTCTGTTAAAAAAAATTATTGAATTTTCTGGAAGTAAATCCATACCCATAATCAAATACAGTAGTGTTTGAAAAATAAAGACATGAGATTTTATGTAACATCTTTGTGATTTCTTCCATGCTAAAATTTCTTCTAACCTGGTATTTTACTGACAGTAAAGCCTTTAAAGGGGCCAGCATGGTGAATTTAAATTTGTTGTGTTTTCATTCCTTTAGCTATGACACATAACTTTTCTCATGTAGCTTTGCTGTAGATTGACTTAATTCTTTTAATGATTTTTTTTTCATTTAAGTATTAAATTTAAATTACCAGCTATAACTTTTCACTAATATTTTTGCCTTGATGATGATCGATATTGATGATGACGTATATTTAGAAACTTTTTTTCTTGGTCATCAGCAGTACTACTCCTTCACCATTAAATATGCAACTTTTGGATATAGCATTCCAAAAACATAATTCTAGATGTTGTAATACTTTTACAGACCACTTCTTGATGATTCTATTCAATAGATGTTGCTAAACTTCATTTTCATCCAGTTTACCATCATTTTTTAATTAAACATGACTGAATGGAAATTGATTATTATAATAAATTTTCAGCAACTATTTCTCTAGTCTTTATTTTTTTCAGCATTTTAGACAATGCATCTGCAACTTGTCCTTTGGATATTTTGACTCACAGTTGTGCATCGATGCCATGTTGAGAAGCATAGCATGCATATGCTTAAATGCTTGGATGTTAATCACAAAGTACAAAATATACCTAATAGTCATTTATAGTCTATAACTACCGTAATATTTCAACCATTTAAGTATAGGCTTATTTATCCAATTGGCTATTTATATTTTATCTAGTACTTGATAGTAATATATATGCATATGATATTGATCTTTGTCCATTGTATATTAGGTGGGTTAACACAACACTCATGCCATATCCAAAAGCATCTATGATAAGTATGACAGCAGCGTGTTTGATTTTAACATAATTTTATTTTGTTTGAATTCATTATCATAGCTTTGCTTTATGTCTATCTTTGGTCATGGTTGAGCTATTTAAAACTTAGTTTTGTAAAAATGGTTAAAAGAAGTTTACAACACATAAGTCAATGGAAATATTTTATAGTAAGAAATCTATTACGATAATTTAAAGTTGTAATTATAAATTTTATTAAACGCACATTATTATATTAAGTGATATTTACTAAGGCTCTAACCTTATGAATAAGCGTCTGAAAAATTCGAAGGTAGATTTCTTACTATAAGATCTTTCCATTGACTCGTTGTAAATCGTAAGATTTCGCGAGTATTAATGTATAATAAGAATTGTGGACTTAATTAGTGAAGTATTGAATAGCTTCACACTCTTAGATCTAACCACTTCAGCTTCACCTATTCATATATAAAAGTAGGTTGAAGTAAAAAAGGTTTCCTTCTTTTCTTCTGAGCATAAGCTTGTGGCTAAGACCTGTAGAGGTCCCTACCTTCGAATTTTTCAGACGCTTATTCATAAGGTTACAGCCTTAGTAAATATTGCTTAATATAATAATGTGCGTTTAATAAAATTTATAATTATAACAAAAGTGTTTTTTTTTTTTAATCGTGGGGTGTTTTATACCATACATAACTTTTCAAAACCACACAATCTTCCATATTGTATGTCCTAAAAATATTAGATTTTGGTTATTACAAATGTATTTATTTTCATTCATCTCTACTCAAACGTTTTCTGTTGCTATCAGATCATTGATTACTATTTTACAGAATGATATGTTGGAAATTATTAATGTTAAGTATATCATCAAAATATGAGATACCACCATCTATTCCCTGGAATAAAGCATCTAATTTTGTTTGTAATAAATTTATTACTGTTATTATGTCAAAAGACAGACAGTTATGTGAAACCAGACCAACATTTCTTATACCGTTGTTGATTTTTTTCTTATCAGAATCTGACGAAGTAAAACATTCGAATCCAGTTTCACAAATTATTATGTCTGAAAAGTGGATGTTTCCCCATAGTATTTGCTAATGGATAATGCACTTTTATTTAGCTTTGTATTTATTATAAAATGAACACTGAATTAAATTCTCATTGTCCCACTAATTTTTTTTCATATGTCATAGCATCGGCCAGGACGCGAACCCACAATCGTCTGCAACCAACTCCTTGCTTGCAAGGCTGCTGCAATGACCTCTCGGCTAACAATTCTTGGCATGTCTCACTATTTTTTGTAATTCCCACCATAAGTGTGACCCAACAAATTTATAATAAGTGTCAATACTACTTTTAAATTAAAATATTTCTTAACTTTTTCCTTTTGGGAATATGGAACTTTTTATACCTTGCAACTAATAGCTTTTTCCATTTATGTAAGATCAATTTCCACAAGCTTAATCTATTTTACATTTTGTTTTACTATAAATAAACCCAGGAATTGTAAATTTAATTTCATATCTGGTTTGTGATGATTTAAAAAAATGCATGAAGTCTTTGTTGGCTAAAATTTATTTTTAAAACAGGAATGAATAAATATTGGATTCTGATAATTCTGTAAAATTCCATTTTACAATTTGAAATTGCATTTATAATTTGTATAATACATGAAAAAAATTTACCAAGATGTTGATAAATGCATTATCAAGCAATTTTACAAGAGATTATCATTGTAACCACTATGGTATTATTATCAGCATTATCCTAGAATTTGTTAACTTTTATTTTTAAAAATAAAACATATTCATATAAAATAAAAGTGTAATCCTTTACATTACTTATTTATTTAATAATTATTTTACAATTATTGTGGAAAAATAATTATGCTTCTTTATAACTATGCAAGACATCAGTTTGTTTTGCTATTCACAACATATTCTTAAAGTAATCTCACAAATGGTCTCAAAACTGGAAAATAAACACCTAAAGTTATCAAGCATATAGATGATGAACCAAATTATTTTGAAGTATGTTATTATTGAAACTTACTAGAAACTTCAAATCTTTAATTTAATTAATGAATCATATTAATTACTTCATAGCTTTCTGGTTTTTAACATAAAACTAACTGAATTATTCACTAAAATATCTGCACATCTATTATGCTATGCAAACATCATATACTCTCATCTCCAATGGAATAGTCTTTCATTACTTAATAACTAATAAAAAATATTGAAGAACAACTGTGTTGAAAAAATATTATTATTATACTCACTGCTACCATTTCTTGTTTTAAACTGGTTATTTTAATTCTATTTACATCAATCATTTTGCTATTCTATGAATCCTAAGATTTGGGTATGTAATCTCATAAAGAAATTTCACTTTAAGACTCAAGAAAGCTGCTTTGTAAACATTATTCTATAAAAAATAAAAAGGTTAGAAGAAACTAAAAATTATGGTTACCTAATTGACTGTATATGTAACAACCTGGTTTAGAAAATATCTAATCTAATAAGTGTGTATCTACAAACTAAAAATTGAGTTACCATCCTTTCACAAATATCTCATTTATATCTTTCCTCATAAAAAATTATGGAATCAATAAAAAACATGCTATTAAAAAGCAAAGATGTTTGTATTTTAAAATCTAACATAAAAAATTACCCAAATTAAATATCTACTACCATTTAATATTTTAACAGTAGCATATCTTATCAACTTTTGTCGTAACATTTTTATCTGGAATAAATAAGTTGTTTATTTTATGATATACATTCCTTTAGGAAAAATTGCGATGTATTTCAATATTTACTGTACTATCTCTTTTTTTGTGAAGTAAACATTACTAATTAAATGGAAGCCAATTGTATGTGGACATTACAAGCAACTTGATTAACATTTTATTTGTATATATAAAATGTAATTTATGGCTCTAGAAAATAAATGTTGCATTATTGTTATATTTCTAATAGTTTTCTTTATCGTTTATTTATATTCATTAATCAAATAGTGTTATATTAAATGCATTTATACATCTTCCCATATTAATGATTAAATGTGTTTAGAAACATTTAACTTCATTTACATTTTCAAATTACATTCAAATGTTAGTAATCGACACAGATTAGCTAAACCTGTCGTGTCGTAATATTATCTCTTCTTAACATGTTGCTGGACTTACTAGTTAAATTACTAGCATGGTAATTGAATATGTACCTTTAAATTAATGACTTGTACATTTAAGGTGATTCTCTAATCAACTGAGCCATCCTGAAAAAAGAAACAGTCAGTAGAAATGTCATACTATAATGTTTATTATGATTTCTCCACTTTTTCCAAAGAGCAAAGTTGATTAATGGTTTTAATACATTATGAATAATCACATTAGGTTAACTTTTGAAATTATTCACCTTTGCCATGTGAGCAGGTTATTTGAATATTTTTGTACCTTCTTTCTCTATCCAATATTTTTTGTATTTTCCAATTTAACATATATTTTTTGCTACATACATAGTATGGTATCATAGACAGATTTGTTTGTTCCTAATCATCAGTTTGAGTTCTTGCAAATGCTTTTCAATGGAGTAACCCATATCACCAATATAAATCTTTCCACATTAACATAGTGTTTTATAGTTTCAGTATTGCTGTTTACCATTTTATGGTTAGGTTTTGTAGATATTAGAAAATCTATTAGTGAGGTATGAGTCTGGAAAACTGTTCTGATGGTACACTAACTGCCGATTTTTCTTAATTTGATTGCTATTTTTGCTATATATGGATTAACTACATTACTAACTATTATTCTTTTTCCTTTAAAAGTTCTTTTTGTATTTAAAGTTTTCTTAATGATAGCCAATAGATAATCATTTTTCATACGAATTGTTTTATATAGATATTTTTTACACAACTCATTAGTTTCTGAACAAATTTCTTTTTATCTGTTCATAGCAATAATATACCACCTATGGTAATCTTTCTAGTATGATTAGATGTATATTCTATGTACTTTCCTGTATGTGTGGGGTTTATGTAAACTAGTTTTTATTTTGCCTTGACCCAGTTTTATCATAAAAAACATTTAAGAATACCAATTTTGTTCTTGTTCTGACTGTATGGTGAAATTAATTGAAGGGAATATGTTTATGATGTGTTTCTAAAAAAGTTTTTAGTAGTGATTCATCATGGGTCATATATTAATTTCATCATTAACATAGTGAAACCAAATTTTAGGTGGATATAGAGTAGTCTATTTGTCTATGGTTTCAAGTTTTTCCATGCAAATATTGCTAATAAGGGTGTCAATTTTGAACTCATAGCCATCTCTTGATTTTGTTAGAAGAAATTTGTATTCTATTGAAAGTAGATTGTTGTTGTGCAGAATGTTAATAATTTTATTATAATTTCAACAGAAACAGCTGTTTTGGTTTGAACACTACTATCACCATTTAATATTTTTCTTACAATAGACAATGCATCTTCACAGAGTACCTTTGTTAATAAACTTTCCATATCAATGATTACTATATGTTAGTTATTTTATTTTTTATGTTTTGTTTAATCCTACAGTGTCTAGAATCTCTGATAAAGGACTGGATCTTGTATTTCAAAGAATTAAGACCTTTGAAAATAAATCTTGACACATTTTGGCAAAGTAAATTTCTGGAAGTACAATAGTACTTAATGGCACATGATCTGGTCTGAAATTTTAGGTAGACCATAAAGATGAAAAATTTTGTGGAAATCTGTTGTTAGTTCACCTCTTTCTAAATCACTGAAATACTTGCAATGCTTTATGAGAAATGTTTATAACTTTGTTTCTATATTCAGTATTGGCTTTTTGCCCCTTTTCTCTATTGATTGGCTATAAGGAGTTTGTACATTTTGTTTTCATAATCTGTTGTGCCCATTACAACTTTTTCTTTGCCTATATCACCAGGAAGAATGATTATAGATTTATCTTCTATGAAAGATTTGGCTGTCTTCCCCTCATTATAGAATTTGTTTGACCACAATTGTTGTTGTCTGTCTAGTGTTATTTTTATTCCTCAGCATAATTTTGCTGCTTCCCCTAAAGGGATTTTTGAATGACTTCCTCAGTGGCTGTCATTATATATAAAAAGAGATATTAGTTGATGTGAAGGCAAGGTTTAATTATTTTTCAATAAGAGAAATTGTCAGTGTCTGTTAGATGTTTATAACTAAGATTTTTAACAAATGAAGCTAGTACACTGTTTGATATGTTATGACATTCTTTTATTTTTCCATATGCTGTAGAATATGATTTTCTTACTGCTTGAGAAAGTCTTGTGAGGACTTCATCAGTAAAGTCATTTTTTGAGAAACATTCTATATTTTAATGGACTGGCAATGATGGATACTTTGTAAATTCTTGAACATTTATTTTTTCCCTTAACAGAGATTCACTTGTTTTCTGAGTAATTTTCTCACATCTCAAGGAGTAAACTGGAGGTTTTAGTTGTAAATAATTTGGAACTACTTTGGCCAGCTTTAGACATAATTTTTCATAATTCTAAAGTTTGATGTAGTATTGGATCCATACTAATTACTTAGTATTTTCCTGAAGATTTACAATAATGGTATTTTAGTTGGATTAAGTTTTGAATGCCTTTAGAAAAAAATGACTTTATTTAAATTTTGCAATTGCAGTGAACTCATAGTAAAAGTATACAGATTAGTATATATATGTCACACTGAAAAATATTATTTTTCTTTTTCTTCAGGTTTTGCTGGTCTGACCAGTAACAGTGCCTGTATGGGAATTCAACCTGGACCATTAGACTTTCAAATATTGAATTTAAAATAATGCTCTAACCACAAAGGTTAACAGTTAGTAGTAATTTCATATACTTATGTATGTGATTTCTTCTGATTTTATCACATTTCCTTAAAAAACAAAGTTGATTTATGGATACCATTCATTATGTATAGTCCCACTAGATTGTTTCATAGGATTATTCACCATTATCATGTGTGAATCTTCTTTCAATTTACTTTTTGTACTTTTTCCTTTCTATTCACAATTTTTGTATATTCTCAATTAAATATCTCTTATGTTCATTTCTACATACATGGTCTATTATCTTAGATACATCTTTTTTTCTTTATTAATCATCATTTTGTGTTTTTGCAATTGATTTTCAGTGGTGTGACAGGTCTCACCTAATATACATTTTTTTCTGCACTTACATTGCATATAGATACCATTTTTGCTTTTCAGAATTTAGAGTTTAGGCTTTGCATGTGTTAGATTTCCTTATAATGTTGTATGGCTCTGGAAAGATGTTCTGATATTTTTCTGATTGCAGATTTTCTTTAATTCATTTGCTATTTTTAGTATGTATAAATATACTATAATATCAATAATTATCTTTATTGGTGAAACTTTTTATTGTCTATTTAAGATTTACTTAATGATAGCTTAAGCCTGCCTCAACTGCCATTAAATTAAAAAAAAAAAGCAGAAACAAACGTCATCAATTCAAATCCAATGAATATTGTATTTTAATGTTAGCATCTTGTCTATGTATTAAATGCATTTTATTCTTATTTATAAAAATTTCCTCCTTAATTTTTCTTTTATTATGGTTTCTCTCTCCATGAAGAATTTTAACATTTTCAAAATCAAATTTAAATTTATATTTACATGTTTTTTTATTATCAAAGAAAACTAAAGGAGACATTAAATCACCATTATTTTTACATTTTACATGCTTATATAACAATTCATGCTCCCTCAATATCTTCTCAATATTACACATAGATTCACTTATATATGATGACATACAATCACAAAAAATTTAATATATGAAATTACTTTTCTGCTTGACAGATATGATATCCTTAAAATTATTGACTAATTTATTAATATTGTTTGGAATGTAGAATGAAACATTAAACACACACACACACACACACACACATATATATATATATATATATATATATATATATATATATTGTAATGTTTATTTATATACGTTGCAAATAATTGGCATTTGGTAAAAGCTAAAATATAAAAGTAGATTTGGATTTTTTTTTTGACTATTTTTTTTAAAAAAAAAAACGTACAATGAAAGTTAAATTATTCTTCCGTATTTTTTTAATGTAATTAGAAAAAGTTAGAATTGGAGAGAACAAAAGACACATATTACCAATCTAGATAAGAGAAAGTAGAAATATTCCAACTAATTAAAGATGGCAGAATTATGCTGAAAAAAATAAAGATTTTGTAACATAAATTTTATAAAGAATATATAAGATTATCAACATATATTTTGACAAACAAAAGATATGCGCAGAAGTCTGAAAACTGGACCTCTAGTATAAAAAGGAGGGATTCGGTGAGAGGAACATCTTGGTTTAGCTGATATTCTTTTGGTTGGTTTTGGATTAAAGAATCCAGACCACTCTACAATGATAAAGTTATTCATACAAGACTTGACTGGAGCTTTAGCTGACATCATTACTGATGGACACCAGAGAAGCTTACACGACTATCATATGGAACCAGCACCAAGATCAACTAATAATCAAAGGCCGTGAGCTAATTTCAACCCCGAAAAACTATGCATAGTTATCTACAACCAGCGTGAATTCACTAAAACTTACCGGTAAGACTACTTATTCCTGATTGTGACAAAATTAAACGTTTGCAAACAAGTCTTAAAATAATCCTGATATAGACAATAATTTTCTTATTAAAGAGACTGTCATTTAAATAATTTTATACAAGATATTGGAAGTGAATTGTAATAAGTGAACATTATTAAATTACTTTATACAACTGTTTTTTATAAATTGATTCATGTTCTCTTCAGTTTAGTTAATTCGTAATTTAACTTACAAATATTTTTAGTTTGTAGGAATAAAAGAGATTTTACTTTTATCAACCTTTTTCATTGTGCATTATTAATAATATTTATTAATTATTATTAAATTTATTAATATTATTTTAGTGATGTTTAAATATATAATTTACCTTTGCCAATATGTTGAATAAGCCCAGGAATAATAATCGTAAAAAAATAATTCTTGTTACGGTATGAAGCAATACCTATTAGTTTAAAAATATTTTTTTTTTTAATTTTTGAGATGCTATGTGATGGTTCAGTGGGTTCTTGCAGAACTTTGGTGCCTTTCAAATAAATTAAAAGCTGATGTCGTCAATAGCATAATTCTCAACAATTACAAGGCCGAGTTGATCAGGAAATATAGTTATGTTTTTAATAGAAATCGAAATACAACTTTCTTCTTTTTAACATAGCTTGATCAACTCGTGCGCAATTTATATTAGCATGTAGAGGCCTAGCAAAACGGAAAACATTATAATATATATATATATCCTTAAAAAAGATCACTTGTGGATTTAAAATAAATGGAATAGATATCCATTGTTTACTATTAATCTTCATTTTCTTTAAATCATTATACCTTTTTTAAAATTGACATAAAGTATTGTTTATTTGTTCCATTTTATAACCAACATCAAGCAATTTCTTGGCAAATATCTCAATATTTTTCACTTTATCACTTTGGTAATGACATAATTTTTCATTCCAAAATAAAAACGATCTAAAACTTACCATCTTATGCATTATTGGTACTTTTGATTTATGATTTATATATCCTCTTTGTTGCAGTGGCTTAATTATTAATTTATGATTTAATATACTGTTATATCTTATCAATTTAAAAAAAGATATAATGATTTAAAGGAAATGAAGATTAATAGTAAACAATGGATATCTATTCCATTTATTTCAAATCCACAAGTGAAATTTTTAAAGAATATATATATATATATATATATATATATATATATATATATATATATATATATATATATATATATATATATATATATATATGTTTAATGTTACATTCTACGTTCCAAACAATATTAATAAATTAGTCAATAATTCTAAGGATGTCATATCTGTCAAGCAGAAAAATAATGTCATATATCAATTTTTTTGTGATTGCATGCTATCATATATAGGTGAATCTAGGTGCAGTATTGAGAAGAGATTGAGGGAGCATGAATTGTTATATAAGCATGTAAAAAGTAAAAATAGTGGTGATTTAACGGCACATTCAGTTTCCTTTGATCATGAAAAAACATGTAAATATAAATTTAAATTTGATTTTGAAAATGTGAAAATTCTTTATGAAGAGAGAAACCATAATAAAAGTAAAATTAAAGAGGTATTTTTTTATAAACAGATATAAAATGCAGTTAATAAATAGACAAGCTGTTAACATCAAAATACTAGATTTGTAAGATTTGAGTTGATGACATTTGTTTCTGCCTTGTTTTTTTTTAATTTAATGGCAGTTGAGGCACTTTTAAGAAATTAACTAAAAGTACTTCTGCTGATTTAAGGATTGTTTATAATAGTTTGCTAACCGTTAAATTTATTATTTCAATTATAATTAAAATTTTGTTTTAATTAATGGAAATTATATATATATATGAAAAACAAAACAAGTTTTATATATGTAAAAACCTGCTATTCTTTGTATTAATGATCAATAGATGGAGCTTTACCAAGACCTCCAAACAAGCATATTTGCTTACATAAACATCAGAGTCAATATTCACTGTCTCTTTCATTTTGCTCCACCCTCAGATCAGCTGATTTCAAGCTGATTTGCTCTCATCAGTGAAGGGGTAGGAGTTAGAAACTAGACCTAAATATTAACTCCAAGTGTTTATGCAAAACGTTTCTATCAGTTTGAAAGCATGAATTCTTTAGACACCTAAATGTCTTCAAACTCAGCCTATCAAACTAGATAGCTTTGTGTGTCTGATATCAGTTCAGTTTCTCCACATAATCAAAGCTTCTGCAATCTATATCATTGCAAGAAAACTTTAAAGGTACATTTATGAAAAACAAAACAAGTTTTATATACGTAAAAACCTGCTATCGCTTGTATTAATATATATATATATATGATCTATAGATGGAGCTTTACCAAGACCTCCAAAGAAGCGTATTTGTTTACATAAACATCAGGGTCAATATCCACTGTCTCTTTCAATTTGCTCCACCCTCAGATCAGCTGACATTTATGTAAACAAATACGCTTGGTTGGAGGTCTTGGTAAAGCTCCATTTATTGATCATTAACACAAGCGATAGCAGGTTTTTATGTGTATAAAACTTGTTTTGTTTTATATATATATATATATTAAGTATTTTCCTGTGTGTGTGAGTGGGGGTATGAGCTATAGTTTGATTTTGCCATGAGAGAGTATTGCCACAAGAACATTTAAAAATGCCAATTGTTGTTGTTGTTGTTCTGACTATATTGTGAATTTAATTGAAGAGGATATGTTGTTAATGTGTTTCCAGAAAGTTTGTAGTAATGCTTTACCATATGGCCATAAAACAAATGTGCCATTTTCATAGTATATATCTTTAATGGGATATGTTATATGCTTTATAACTTTGGTTTCAAGTTCTTTTATATAAATTTTGCTAATTAGGGGTGACAATAATGAACCCATAGTCCAATATATAAATATAACTAAAATACCATCATCACAAACCTACAGAAGAGCAGTACTTTTTAACTTTGGTTTTTGTTCTCACATGTTTATATTGATATTATTATTCATAACTCTCTAATTAGGGTTAACCCATTCAGTATAAAAAAACCCATATAAAAAGTGATTTGCTAGATAAAAATAGAAATACTCAATTAATGAAATTGTGTTTAGTGTTTTATGTAGATCATAATTAATTGATTTATTGTTATATACATTATAACACCTGTGAAAGTCTGACATTTACATACAGTGAAAAGGTTTCTCTACAATAAATCTCCTCCTCCTCCTATTATTATTATTATTATTATTATTATTATTATTATTATTATTATTATTATTATTATTATTATTATTATTATTATTATTATTATTATTATTATTATTATTATTATTATTATTATTATTATTATTATTATTATTATTATCATCATCATCATCATCATGTAGAGTAGTAGTAGTAGTAGTAGTAGTAGTAGTAGTAGAGGTAATAGTAGTAGTAGCAGTATTAGCAGTAGTAGCATCAGTAGTAGCAGCAGTAGCAGCAGCAATAGCCATAGCATAGCCGTATACGTGGCACTAGCAGTAGCAGTAATAGTAGTAGTATCCTATAAATGGTAATAAAACAATTGTGTTTAAATGGCATTAGTCTTTTTTTAGATATATGTTTAACATGTGTTAAAAATAATTGTTTATTCTGCCTTTAAAGTTTAAATTTAATCTGTTTAAGTCGATAAATATTTTCTTGCAAGTGTAACCTCTTTACTCATAGTATTGTGACAATAGCAATTTCAGGTATGTTATAAGTAAATTTCTAATAACTTTATCAATTCAGAGTTCAGGTTAACAAAACAGAATCGAGTATTTTTTCATATATATAAAAAATGTTTAAATGATAGTAAACAAAAAATAAATAAAAGTTATACATATATAAGTTACCAATAAAAAAAGAAAAAAGCAAAAAATATTTCAAATTACGTTTTTGATAAAGAATATAATATTGCAATAAGAATTCTTAGCTTTATTTTTATTTTAAGTAGTTAAACTTCATAGTCTGTGTACGTTTACTATATATGTATAGAAACTAATATGATTAATGATAGAATATTTAAATGTTATTGTAGATTTTACAAAGAATTATCAACAAACGAGATGCCGAAACATGCGGTGAGTTTATTATATTTTTCAATAGAATTTATATATATATATATGTGTGTGTGTACGTATGCTTCGCAAATATTTAAGCTATTTCTGTCCTTTTCTCAACCTCAGAATTAAGAATAGCTAGATATCAATTTGTTTCTCAATTTTGTCTACTGCAGTTACTAATTATTAAATATGTTGGTAATTCAGTAAAATGTTTTTATATTTTACTTGAAGTCACACACTTGAATTCAACTCTTAGAAATTTCAATCACATACATTACATTTTGATTGATTGATAGATAGATAGATAGATAGATAGATAGATAGATAGATAGATAGATAGATAGATAGATAGATAGATAGATAGATAGATAGATAGATAGATAGATAGATAGATAGATAGATAGATAGATAGATAGATAGATAGATAGGTAGGTAGGTAGGTAGGTAGGTAGGTAGATAGGTAGATAGGTAGGTAGGTAGGTAGGTAGGTAGGTAGGTAGGTAGGTAGGTAGGTAGGTAGGTAGATAGATAGATAGATAGATAGATAGATAGATAGATAGGTAGGTAGGTAGGTAGATAGATAGATAGATAGATAGATAGATAGATAGATAGATAGATAGATAGATAGATAGATAGATAGATAGATAGATAGATAGATAGATAGATAGATAGACAGACAGATAAGCAGATAAGTAGATAGAAAAGTAGACAGATAGATAGATAAGTAAAAATAAAAGAGGAAGAAAAGAAATTGAAATGCCTTTTCTGATGTAAATATCACTTAAAGTTCTTTAACTAATATCCACAAAAATAAACACATAATAACTAACATCAGCAGCTATTCAGATTAAAGTCTGTTTATATCTGCTCTATAGAAGATTTAAGTTTATTCTCAAAATGATATGAGAGTAGCCATAACTTGATATGTAAACCCCTTTTATTATGTTAATGTGAATTTACTTCCAACCACAATCATTTACTGTGTTTAATCTGAATAAAAAACTTAAGGCAAATTAGTGATAGAAATAGTTTTATACTATAATATTGCATATTCTGACAATTTGACTGTAAAAATGTAAGGGTAGAGCTTATATGCAAAAATATATACATTTTATCTAATAATCTCCACACAGGCTTCAATTTAATATGTGCAACATAGCCTAATATAAAATAAAAGACTTAGACAGCCATATAACAGCTGTTTTGACTGCAAAAACTATTTGGATATAATATAAAAATGTTATAGTAAATAAATTTACGTATTCATTAATATAAATAAATCTTAAGAGTCAAATTATATTTTTATGCTTAAATAGATGTTCTATCATGAAGAACAAATATTTAGATTTTAGAAACTATTTTCAGAGTAGGTTTTAGTTGTAACAGTTGTTGCATGAGTGTTCAATCACTTTATTTTATTTTAAACAGTAATTAATATCAACAGGATAATAATATATTTTTTACAAAGTGAATAAAGAAAATTGATTTATTATGAATATATAATCACATTTATTCTTTATTATTTTAATTATTAAAGTAAAAAAATATTAAAACAGATTTTAAGTATAAAATTTAGTACGATTTATTGTAACAAAAATATTTTCACCGCTATTTTGCTTCATATATTTCATTAAATCTTAAACTTAAAAGATGGTCAATAAATAAAGTAAAGTAAAATTATATGAAATAAATATATTTATATATCATTCAGTCTAAGCTAAATTCCATTTTCTATTTTTTTTTTCTCATCCATTTTATCTTTTTTTACAGTCAATATTGTGCCTGAGGAAAGATTTTAATTTCGTCTATCAATCTATTCTGATACAGTAAAGATGGGTTGCATTTAGGAAAACAAGGAAGTGAAGTTTTAGGGAGTTTGATTTATAAAGAATTTTTTTCGGGAAACTTATAAAGGGGGTGGGTTTTTAAATTGTAATATTATTAAAAAGAATGGATGGAATATAAGAAGTAAGCAAAAGGAATTTGATTTTGATATTAATATAGATATGGAAAAGGAATGGGTTTGTAAAATTAATGGTAAGAAAGTAATTTATAAATGTAAAGGAGAAGAAAGAATTAAAAGAATTTATAAAAGAGAAGTTAGGAAAGAAGAAATTGTTAAAATTGGGTTTTTGAATATGCAAGGTGGTAGGAAACCAGAAAAGTGGATGGAATTAAATAAAACAATTGAAAATGAAGAGCTTGAGGTATTAGCAGTAGTGGAAACACATTTAAGAGAAGAAGAAGAACCTATTTTGGAACAGTTGGTATGGCAGCGTATATATAGAAAAGAAAAAGAAAAAAGGGGTGGGGTGGTATAGGTGTTATATCAAAAATATATTTAAATATTGTTAAATGTCAAGAACACTTGTGGTTTGAAATAAGATTGGGTAGACAAGAAAGGATGGTGGCTATAGTTTATATAGCTACTGGAGATAGTCAAATTATATTGGAGTGGAATAGTAACATATACGAATGTTTAGTTAAGGATATACAAAATTTTAAAGAAAAGGGGAAGAGAATAATGGTTATAGGGGATATGAATGGACATATTGAAGAAATTGATGATGTAGATAATAAAAATGGACAGCTTTTGAAGAATTTTTGTCAGAAAGTGAATTTGAGTATTGGAAATTTATTAAATATTTATGAGGGACAATACACATCGTCCAGAAATAATATATTTCACACAATAGATTATGTATTGGTAGAGAAAGAGGGAATAAATAAAATACGGAAAATTAAGGTATTTGATAATGAAGAAAAAGTATGCACTAGTGATCATAATTTCATTGTAATTGAAATGGTTAGTAATGTGATGGAGAATAGAAATAAAAGTAGAAATAATAGTGAAAGATGAGGATGGAGAGTAAATGATAAGAATAAGTTGGAAGAGTATAAAATACATGTTGAAGAAATAATGGAAGAGTGGGTTGGGGATGAGTATAAGGATTGGTGTAAGGAAGTAGAAAAAGTTGCAAATAGGGTTTTAGGTGAGAATATTGAAAAGAATAAAAGTAATAAAAAAAAATTAAAATTAGTAAAAGTGTAAAAGAAAGGAAAGAAGCATGTAGAGAATATAAGTGTGCTATTAAGAATAAGGAAAGTGAAAAAGATATTAATGCTAAATGGGAAAAGTACTTAGAAAAGAAGAAGTTGGCTAAATAGATATTTATATAGAGAGAATGAAATTGAATAGTAAATTGTTGGAGGATATTAATAAAAGTGGAAGAGATGGAAGTAAAAAATTTTGGAATTATATTAAAAGGAGAAATGTAGGGGAGAGAGAGAGTTAGTATTACTAGATGATGAGGGAACTGAGTGTAGTTCTAGAGATGATTTAGAGAGAATCTTAAATAGTTATGTAATGCATATAGAAAAGATGTTAGATGTGAATGATAGAATATTAGAAAATATGAAAGAATATAGTAATGGGAATATTAGTTTTTCAGAAAATGAACTAAATGAGGTAGAGAAGAAATTGAAAAGTGGGAAGGCAAGAGGTTTAGACGGATGGGTTGCAGAGATGGTAATGAATTTAGGATATAGGGCAAAAGTAAAGTTATTATCCTATTTTAATAAAATGTCACAGAATATAGTTTTCCCAAATAGTTGGAGTAATACAAGAGTAAGGTTATTATTTAAAGGAAAGGGTAAGGATCATAGAAAGTTGAATAATTATAGACCTACAGTGGTAACATCAGTTTTATATAAAGTTTTCTCATATATGGTGGCTAGTAAAGTTGTAAAATGGATGGAAGGGAATAATGTAGTGGGTGAAATGCAAGGAGGTTTTAGATTAGATAGGCATATAGGAGATAGTTTATTTGTAGTTACACAACTTATGGATATGAGTAGGAATGCAGATAAACAGTTATATATAAGTTTTATAGATATAGAGAATGCATATGATAGAGTAAATAGAAATAGATTATGGATAAGTTTAGCAAATTTGGGAATGGATGAAACTTTAATAGATATTATTAAGAAATTATATGAAAATAATTATTATATATATCAATTAGAGAATATAGAATAAATTAAAGTTAAAAATGGTGTGGGACTAAGGCAAGGATGCCCTATGTCACCTATTTTGTTTGTGTTGTATTTGAGTGAAATGGAAAGAGCAATAGAAAGATTAGGAAGAGGGATAGAGATACTGTTAATAGGTAGTAAGGGAGTATATATTTTGTCAGGTCTTTTTTTTGCAGATAATATATTTTTGTGTGCAGAAAAAAGAGAAGATATGAAAGTTATGTTGAGGACATGTGCATGGGTGGGTAAAGAGATGAGGATTAAATTTAGTGAAGAAAAATCAAATATAATGATGGTTAATACTGAGGAAAGAGAAGATGTATAATTTTTATTGGGAGATATTAAGTTAAGTGTGGTGAATAGATATAGTTATTTGGGAATTATTTTAAGTAATCAGAAAAATTATTTGGATGAATGGGAGAAAAAATTGATAAATGAAGCAAAGAAAAGAAAGGGATTGATAAAGAAATTAACAGTATTTTCATATAATAAATATGATGTAGCTAGAATTATATGGAAAGGAGTTGCAGTAGCAGGGTTAACATATGGTAATGATGCATTATATGTTAGTAAAAAGATATTAGATTATTTAGAAAAAGCTCAATGGGAAGTAGGAAGACATGCATTGGATGCAGAAGTATGGACAGCAAGGGAGGCAATTCAAGGAGAAATGGGATGGTCAAGTTTTCATATGAGAGATGCAAAAAGTAAAATGAAAATATTTGGTAGATTGCAGTTTATGGATAATAAAAGAATAGCTAAAATAGTATTTAATTGGGTTATGAGTAAAGGGCTGGTAACAAGATGGGTGAGAAAGGTAATGTGGTATGCAAAAGATTTGGATAAAGAATTTATATCAGTATATTTGTACAAAAGATGGGATGATTGTGTTAAGAGGATTATTGAGTGTTATAGTAGTAAGGAATGGGATAAAAGAATAAATTTATTAATAAAGACTAGGGTGTTAGAGAGATGGAGAAATAGTACGGAGAGTAAAAAGATTTTAAATATATATAGAAATAAACAGAATATTAGGTGTGAGTTAATATATGATAATAATAAGGAAAGTAGTTTATTGTTTAAGGCTAGAATGGGATCTTTAGCTACAAAAGAATATACATGTAAATGGAAGAATATGGGTGATTTATTTTGTAAATTATGTAAGGAAGGAATTGGAAAATATTAGGCATTTGTTAATTGAATGTAAATGTTTGAAAACAGAAAGGGTACATATAATGAAGTTGTGGAAAAATAAATATGAAAAGAGTGATTATACAGAAAGTGAATTATTGTTTTTTATGCTGGGTTTGGGAAAAGATAAGGGGGATTTAGATATAAAGGTTATAGAGTTGACAAAAATTATGTTGTGGAAATGGGATAGAGCAGATTTTGGGTAGATTTAGAGTGGGCAATGTAAAAGAAAGTGGCTAACAGGTTTATCTGGGCATAATTGCTGAGATATTCTTGACTTTGTTTAAAGAGAAGCCATAATACATTACATCACATCACATCACATGGAAGATTTATTTACTGTGAACAGAATAGATGATGATGATGGTTTTCGCTGACTAGACTCAGGGAGAAACAAGAGATCTTAAATTGTTTAGACAATTGAGACAAAAGCACAAAGACAAACGTCAGCCAAATTAAGTTTAAACATATTTAATAAAATTTTATTCAGAGAAGAATAACTTATAAGAAAAGTTTATAAGTTAACAAATAGGATTAGCTCAGGTGTGTACCAGAAAGACTAAATGCAATGCTCTGGCAGATCTACTGATTCTCTAATAAACAAATTAAAATGGAGGAAGCAAATTTCATTCAGCAGAGGATACACTCAAACATTGTTTTTCACTTTCAGATATTTAAACAATACATCCTTGAAATAGATCAAAGAATCCAGCACCGTCAAGCTTTTCACAGTCCAAAATTTGGTCAGACCCCGAATGTCCTTATGTCGATATGAGCTGCACCCATTACTACGTTTAAAATAATGGTGATTGATCCACCTCAAGAACAACTGCAAAATACGATTGAAATGGAGTAAACCAATTAAAACTGGTGAATCCCAGCCAAATAATTTCCGAAAATTACTCTAAATTAATAATTACAGGTCTCAATAAGAGACAAGTAAATTATTAGAAAACCAGTTACATCTGTCCCAGAATTTAAAGAAAATGAATTACAACCAAATGCTGAGTACACGTTCTGATAAATCTAAAGCACACATAATAAATACAAAAATAAATCTATCGGAGAGTGTACAAGAGTACGAAAATATTAAAAGTGGTAAACACTTTAGCAGAACGAAAGTATCACTTACCTGTAATTTAAAAAAAAGGATAAATTTTATCTTCCTGCTGACGACTTAAAAAATTACAAAGAAGAACAATTCTAATTTCCGCTTTTAGAGATATTAGAAACAAAATCTCCACCTGCAGAAAATTAGACGAAAAAGTCGCCAGCCAAACGATTTTTGGCGGTTTGCGAAAGTGCAAACACACTGTTTACAAATTAATTATTGAATACTAAAATAATGACAGGTAAGCATATAAAATGCATGCCTGCCAAAGATTTAGGCATAAAAATATAAAACTCACTCGTCACTCTTCAATAAACAAAAATTGAAAGTAACTTGGAATCTTAAAACTAAGATTCCAAGACACACTACAAAATACTAGAAAACACAGCAAATATTAAATATGAGGCTAAATAGATTACTTAAGCTTATTAATACATATTTATGATTAGACTGAGTGGAGATTTAATGAGAATTAATTTGCCCTGGGAAGAATAAAAAGAAAATAGTTACCTTTTGGTAAAACAATGTTCACTTTAGAGTGTGCACTATTATTTTAGTTCATTTGAAGTTCTTAGACAGTGGCAAGGTATAGATAAAGAGTTTCGGCTTCTTCTAGATGTTTAAGGCATTACTGGAGCAAATTTGGAAGTTAGGGATCCGTCTTTTGTTGAGTTAGCAAGCCATTCAGGTGGTGATAACATGTATAGTATTTGTCATCTTGTTTTAAGGAAAAAGATTTAATAACAGCTAATTTCCTTTAAGAATTTAAATGTCCGAACTGATATAAACTTTCACTTGACAAACAGCTTGTCTAGTTAAGAATAATGAATTAATTGACACTCCAAATTTTTGGGGCTATTTATATGTTGCTCCATTTCCCACGAAACACTTTTCTTGTTGTCCAATTTCTATGCCTTAGGCAGGGCAAATATTAATCTCCCGCTCAATCTAATCTAGGAATTCTGCCCAGGGATTATTGAAACGAAAACAACTACATAAAAAAATCAAATCTCCGCTTTTAGAATTAATCTACAATAATTAAAATAAAAGCCACAGGAATGTAATTAGCTAGGTTGCTTGTTTTTAATTAATTGAATTAAAGTAAAAACAAGTGGTATATGAAAACTATTTTAAAATAAATTGATAAACACTGAAATGAAGTGTTTTACATATAAACGCTTGTGTATTTTGATACACATATTCTTTTTTAAATAATAATAATAATAAAATTTAAACATTAAACATTTAATGAAAATTAAAAGCTTAATATTTTTTTTGGTAATAACACCATTGAATCGGATTTCAATTCAGTTCAATATATTTTCTCCCTACTTTCTCTTTCACTGGCATTTATTGTGAATCACAACAGTACATACGCTACTACCAATAATGTTTCAGTTACTAATTATTGAAGTAGAACATTATGTAATTATTTTTTTTTAAAAATAAATTGGAATGGGATGGGGTAGATGAGGTGAACCCAGGGTGGTGGCAAATCATCCTCACTCCCTAGTAAATTAAAATTGAAATATCAATAATTTACATATGTATCTATAAATAAGATACATTTAAGGGGAGCAAGAGATCAAGAGATCTCTGAGAGATCAGTCAGTTACTAAGAAGAGATCAGTTAAAATTATAAATTATCCAGCATTATAATTATAAACGTAAATGAAAGTACTCACTGAAAAGAAATAATCATTCATCAGCATGAATGATCCACAATATAATATAATATAATAAAATCAACAGTCCATTTTGTGGTTGGATTTGAACAATAAAAAATATAAATCAACAGTCAACTTTGTGACTTGACTGGAAATGGGTCTTCTGTAGATTGGGCTAACTATTGAGCCTTTGCCAGCTTGTGGAAATTGTTTAACCATTAATTTGGAGACAAAAACTAACTGTGAATCCATAAGAACACTTAACCAAAAAAATTTAAACAATAATGCTGGGATATTAAAACATGCTGATCATCATCAATGCTCTGGTCATTTAAGTAACATTAATGTACTGCCCAACTATAAACTTAAATTTTAATAAAAATAAATTAAAATTAAAGGTATTGCATGGGCTGTAAAGAATATAATCTTATGCACCAACCAGAATGATAATTATTGATCATTTTTGGATGTGCCAAAAACACTAAATACCCATCGCCATTCATATATTCATCCCATGCATGAATCTAGCACAGCAAACATAAGCTATATTATGGTTTGTGAGCAAGAGATGATGGAAATAATTTTTAACAATGGAACAATAATAAAAAATGGTATTAGGGCACTTCACATATAAATAAGCCTTCTGATTTTGATTAATATACAAAATTTCAAATGATCACATTGCGTTTTACATAATTACTATTTAAAATTTAAATAGTTACATTGATTTACATATATCTGCGAACAGACACATGATTTCTAATATACAATTAATATGTTTCAATTGATACTCAATAATGACAAAAAATGATTAAATTTTACATATATGTCCTATTTTAATTTATTACAATAATAATATTATATTTACCTAATTAATTTCATTTTGAAAACATACAGAAAATTTCACACATATACATGTGTATAAACAAAATATAAATATAATTTGTAATCAGTTATTGAATTCTTTTACAGCTTTCTTTTATTCTTATAAAATAAAAATATAGTCAATTTTTAAGAGGTTAGAAAACTTTTATCAGGTTACCCCTTAATTAATTGTAAATGTCTTTAAATTTAAAAATATGGATTTAAAATGTCTATCAAATGAATAATTTAAAAACAACTCACTTTTATATACAGGTTTATCTGTGCTTCTCTGCATATAGACACAAAAGCATACATATAACTACGACTTTATTCAGCTGGTGTTTCTCTTAGGCAATATGTTTTTGGTCAATCCAGGCAATTGTTATCATCAGATGAAAGTATATACCTCATATATGGTTAACTTTCTCCCTTCTGCAGTTGGTTCTACTTAACTTGGATTTGGTAGGCTTCAGACAGCAAGCTGTTTTCCAGAACTCTTTTAAGGTTATGAATTTCAACACAAAGAAGTGGTAATTTTTCCTTCATGTAAAATCAAACTCCACTATTAAACTGAAGAGCAGCTACTTCCTTGTATTCATACATCCTCATCACAGTTCTCTAAATACCTATCTCTGCAGCTAGCTTTATTGTTGCCATTCTCTGCTACAGTTATCAACTCTTCACAAAATATGTTAGCCAACTTTGCAGCTAGCCCTGCAATTAGCTCTTCTGCTAACCACTTCTCAGAAAATTAAAGCTAAGCTGACTGATATTTTTATCAGTCTTTTTTATAATCATGGATGGGTCAGGTGATAAAAGCATAGTCACTGTTTTCAATTAACTTTAATCCTTTGGAATTCGACTGAAGGTGTGTTCTATATTCATGTTTTTTTACTTTGATACCAATTAATTAAAAGATTTCAAAAATAGATGTTTTTATAATTATCAGAAAATATGCTTACATTTAAATTTGCAAAATCAGAATAAAAATATTAATGTTTTATGTAGCAGACCATTTTTGCATATTTAATTTTATAATAAAATATTATTTTAAATCCAGAATTTATTTACACTATTTTTTATTTTTTTTTATATATATATATATATATATATATATATATATATATATATATATATATATATATATATATATATATATATATATATATATATGTGTGTGCTATGTAACCCAACTTTGGTTACAATATATATTTGAAATTTTAAAAATCATAAAAATAAAATTATGGACTTGAAATTGTTATCATTTGTTATAAGTATTTACATCATACTTCACTTGTTTAGACATTTTTTGTACATCAACCCCTCTAGTTGATAAGTAATTAATACTGAAGTGATAGTTTTTTTTCTAAGTGCCATAGCATCAGCCGGGACGTGAACCCGCAAACCAGGCAACTGCTTGTAAGGCAGTCGCACTGACCTCTCGACCACAAATGCAAGACAAAGTGATAGTTTTATTGAAATATTTTGATATTGTATGTGCAAATTCTTCTATGTATGATACTTAAAAATGTTTATTTATTCTTTAATTACCTATATTTTATGGTTTTGTAATTTCACTGTTCTTTAGTTTACATTTGAGTCAAACTATTTTTTCATAAAATAAATTAACTTATTGTATGCATTATCCTCACATTTCTAAAATCACATGAGCTTCAGAATTAAAAGTTTGCTTACATATTTGGCATTATGATTTGACATTTGAAATAATGGGATATTTATGAGAGCTGAGGTTCCAGAAATACACAGAACATAGTAAACTAGAGCCATTTATGTATTGTCATATCTATTCTTAAATTCCAGAGGACACATACATTTAAAAATGAAATTTGGCATTTGAAATAATATTATTTGATGTTGCATAAAAATTTTAAATGTGTCCTGTAACCCAGAATACATTCATGTATCAATCTTATCTATTCCTAAACATCATTGGTCCAACTATCGCTGAAATGATGATAATAGTGTTTTAGACAAAACATAAATGTCAAAACATAATAAAAAATGATTATAATTTTGGCATGGCTTAAGATCACATAGCTGAGTAATAATTTGTATTTAAGTTTTATGGCTAATATTCATAAAAGTTGTTTCTAAACAAAAGAGCTAATTTTGTAAGTATTTACTTTAAAAATCATATTATTTTGCAAAAGAATTATGATTATTTTGCAAAAAATATATAGTTAATTGTTTATTTTTGTGTCAAAATCAATTACCCTAAAAGTGTGTTATGCACACAGTTTTCAATTTGCTTGATTTAAGGAAAGTAATTCTGTTGCTCAGGTGAGAATCTTGACTCTACACTCTTTAGCACTGAGTCATCACTTCAAGATTGTAATAGAACATATAGAACATTATCAAAAAAAGGCTATTGGTTAATAAAATAAACAATAGGATGTTCAAATTTCTTATAATATTTTTGAAGCTTTTATAAATATCATTAAATATTTATCATTTAATAATAAAAGTTTTATAGTACCCATGATTATCTGTTTTTTGAAACAAGATATTATTTCCTATTATAAATATATGATTGAATGTTTTTTTTTATAACTGATAATGTGAAATCTATTTAAATTATCATATTCTTAAACTTTCTAGAATAAGGGTTATTATACTGGATGACTTTTAAATTTTTTTTTGATGAAAGGAAATTGTATTTACCAATTAAAATGTAATCTTGAATGCTTTAATATATGTGTATTGGTTTAATAACTTTCAAGCACCATATTCCAAGTAGTATATATAATTATATCAAGATCAATTAACAATGATGTTGACAAAGGTATGCTCATAAACATCAGAGCTCCAAGAAGAGAAGGATACATTAATTATTTAATATATTTATATGTCAGTAATAAAATGTTGACTAAAACCTGTAGGGTAACTAATCACATATCATATGACCTATTTAGCTTACATTACCAATATGTAATATAAAAAGATTCTGCCAATAGCTCTAAATGAGTTTATTTATTTATTTTAATGATAAATGCTACTAAGAGAAAGTACCTGAGGACTTTATCTATGATGATCCCCATCTCCAGACCAGTTTTGTGTTAAAAGCTAAATTTGAAGAGGTGTATGTGTCTGAAGATTTTGATCTTTTTCTTAAATTTTAAGAATTAGATAAATGCTTGTCTTGAGTTAGGATTTTTTGTTGTCAACAACTGCTTGTAAAGCTGCTGTCACTGACCTCTTGACCACCAATGCTTGACTTGAGTTAGTATTTTGAATCTAATGTCCTAAATCATCACTAAAAAAAGCAATAACTTGAACCCAGTCTGGGGATGGGAACCATCATAGATAAAGGCTTCAGGTTCTTTCTCTTGTAGCATTTATCATTAAAAAATAAATAAATAAGCTTGTTTAGAACTATTAGCAGGATACTGTTTTGGATCTCATGGCATAGTAGTGTGAGTGTAAATATACAAAACTGAAATGAAAAGCAAAAATAAACACAGACAAAACTTTTGATAGATATTTTTTATATTACACTTAAAAAATCACAATTAAAAGTTTAATAATTTTGAATTACAATTTTTGTCTTATAAATTAAACATTTAAAAGGTCTAGTAAATATTTTATTAATTATCATTTTGAAATTAAAACAAACATGTTTTGTGTTACAATAGATGTACTAGTAATTAATTATAAAAGTCAACTATCTATTTTGATAAGCACATTTTTTTTGTAATTCATGGTTGTATAACATATTTTGATAAAATTCCATGAATTCTTCATCAAAGTATTAAAGTGAATTGAAAAGGGTCATTAACTTTTTTCAATTAAGATAGGTAAAACATTTTTAATTAATGTATTTCCCCTCACATACTGAATATAAAAGAGTTAAAAAAAGATTAAAGGGAAGTTCTTGAGAGTTCTTAGAGGTTTACAATTATACAGAAACTACCATCAAGATATAGCTGAAGAAAATGAAGGTAAGTTCAGGCAGTTGTTCCATAGATTATTACAGTAGAGTTTTTATTCACATGGAAAAAAGTCCATGTGAACAAAAATGGTTGGCTTGCCTAAATTCTATCTAATCCATGACTTAATGGAGCTGATTAAATGTTATTAGTTACATGGATTATATCTTTTCCAAAGAGACAATAAGTCTACTGTTTTAAAAGGGATCAGCTTATCAAGGGAGTCCACCAGATGCTATAAAATTTGTATATATTTGTATATTTTATCTATATGTGGAGAAACACAGATAAATATTTTGCATCATATATACAAAGTACAGAGTAGTTATATATATATATATATATATATATATATATGTACGTGTGTGTGTGATCAACAGATGACATTATACCTAAAACACAGTCAAAACGTGTTTGTTTACATAAACATCAGAGTAAGCATTCACTGCCTCTTTCGTTAGTTCGACCTTCAGATCATGATTTCAAGCTGATTTTGCTATCATCAGTGAAGGACAGGAAATAAAAAAATAGATCTAAACATTAAACTCTGAGCGTTTATGAAACAATTTCAATTCAGCTTGCAAGCGTGAATTTTTTAGACACACAATGTCTTCAAAATCTGCATAGCAAGCCAGATAGCTATATGGGTCTGATAACAGTTCAGTATCTCCACATAGTAAAAGCCTCTGCAATATATATCATTGCAAGAAAAAACTTTAAAGATACATTTATGAAAAACAAAAAAGCAAGTTAAACTTGCCAATGCTTGTATTTATGATCAACAGATGGCGTTTTACCATAAACACTGTCAAAGCGTGTTTGTTTACATAAATATCAGAGTAAGCATCCACTACCTCTTTCATTAGTTTCACCTTCAGATCATGATTTCAAGCTGATTTTGCTATCGTCAGTAAAGGACAGGAAATAAGAAACTAGATCTAAATACTAAACTCTGAGCGTTTATGAAACAATTTCTATTCAGCTTGCAAGCGTGAATTTTTTAGACAAGTAATGTCTTCAAAATCAGCATAGCAAGCCAGATAGCTATATGGGTCTGATATCAATTCAGTATCTGCAAGCTGAATAGAAATTGTTTCATAAACACTCAGTGTTTAGTGTTTAGATCTAGTTTCTTATTTCCTGTCCTTCAATGATGATAGCAAAATCAGCTTGAAATCATGATCTGAAGGTGGAACTAATAAAAGAGGTAGTGAATGCTTACTCTGATGTTTATGTAAACAAACATGCTTTGATGGTGTTTTTGGTAAAATGCCATCTGTTGACCATAAATACAAGCGTTGACAAGTTTAACTTGCTTTTTTGTTTTTCATAAATGTACCTTTGAAATTTTTCTTGCAATGATAAATATTACAGAGGCATCTACTATGTGGAGATACTGAACTTATATCAGACACATGTAGCTATCTGTCTTGCTATGCTGATTTTGAAGACATTATGTGTCTAAAAAATTGACGCTTGCAAGCTGAATAGCAATTGTTTCATAAATGCTCAGAGTTTAGTGTTTTAATCTAGTTTCTTATTTCCTGTCCTTCACTGATGATAGCAAAATCAGCTTGAAATCATGATCTGAAGGTGGAACTAATGAAAGAGGTAGTCAATGCTTACTCTGACATTTGTGTAAACAAACACGCTTTGCCGGTGTTTTTGGTAAAACGCCATCTGTTGATCATAAATACAAGTGGTGGCAAGTTTAACTTGCTTATATATATATATATATATATATATATATATATATATATATATATATATATATATATATATATATATATATATATATATATATTGTATCCTCACTTCCAAGAAATATATAGTATAATAAAATGTGATTAGCTCAGATAAATGGTTATGCTAAGCGAAAACGTATCTAATTAAATAAGAAAGATATACTACAATAAACTAGCTCTAATTAATAAGATAAAAATATGGTTTGACATTATAAACTAAATAAATAAAATATTTACTAAAACATGAAACTATGAAGTCAGCTTACAAGTGGCAATATGAATTACATTGGGCCAGTATAATACCACCTCAATGGCATAAGAATACTATTCCCTCTTTCATTACCTCAAATGATAAATTTGTAACAGCATTCTTATGTCTTTAACAATAACTAATTAATTAAGATAATATTAATAAATAAATCTTACTCTTATTTCAAAATAATCTAACTAAAATAATCTCAGATTCTTTTAAATTAATTCTAAGCAACTAAAATTCCTGTAGCTGAACATGATAAGGGATTTAATATCATTATCAACTACTAATTAATTTTTAATGTATAATTTAATATTATCTGTTTTTCCTTAACATAATAATAATCATTTAATAACAATAAAAGTCAATAATATATTATACTTTTAATCTTCATATGACATCTTAAATAAAACATGTGATTAAATCTTATACTTTGAGAATATGTGGCAATGGATAATATTATAATGATGTTTAATATATTGTAATTATCTTATGACCACAGTAATAATAATATGATAATGACAATAAAATTTCTTTAAAATCATATTAAGATAATACTCTAATTCTTAAATAATAATCTTATCTATAATGTGCAAATATTATGTTTTAGTTCAAATTATCTGTTGTCATATGTTGAAATGTAAAATAATTGATTTGTCACATAATTTTATAAAAACAAGTTTAACCAATTTTATTACAGTAACTTTAACAAATAACTTATTTACAATATTTACATCCAAAATAAAAAAATAAAAATCTTGACTTATCTGTCTAATAACCTCCACTAAATAATGATGTCCTAGCTATTTATTCAGCTTACCAAATCATCAATATTCAATACAAAAGGAAAAAAACACTGCCCATGGAAAATATATAAGTTACAGGGCTATGTTATCTGCACTTACATAATTACTAAGATCACATATTATTTCTATTCCCATAATAATAAATTCTACATTTAATCATTGCTTTGGTTTCATTTAACTTACTTCCAAAGTCACTACCTTTCTAAATTACTCTATAGACTTATCACTATACATCGTCAAAAAATTCTTATAATATCCTTCTAAAAGAATAAATAAATTCGAAATAAAAATAACAATCTAAAATGTTCAATATGAAAGATTAGTCCAATTCTGATCATAATTTGGTGATGGCTAAATTAAAGTTGAGTTTAAAAAGAATTAGAAGAGGGAAAAGATACATAAGATGGGACCTGAAATAATTGAGACAAATAAAAAAAGGAAAATTTGGTTAAGTATGTAAAAATGAATTTAAAATGATTTTTGAGGATGAGAAATATATTAATAGCCCTGATGAGTGTTAAAATACAATTAAAATGATTCTTAAAAAGCAAAAAAATGAAATACATATTATTCTTGCAAAACAATCTAAAGGATCTTGGATGTCTGTAGGTATGATGGAAAAGATGGATGTGTGAAGACAGTGGAAGAATGTAACTACTGAGGAAGGGCAAAAGGCAGATAGGAAATTTAATAATGAACTAAGAAGAGAAACAGATTTAGCAATGCAAAAGTTGTTGGAGCAAGAATGTAAAGAGAGAGAAAGGCTTCAACAGGTGAAGAGATATGATATGGTATTTGATAGAATACGAAGTATCACTTGGGACAAAAATAAATGAGTAGCAAGTGAGATTGCAGATAAGAATGGAAGAAGGTTAACTGATAGTAATGACATATTAAAAAGATTGGAAGAATATCTTCAGAATCTGTATAGTATAGGAAATAATTTAATTAATTATGAACTTGAATATGAAGATAATGTTCCAATAGATGATAGAGGTATGGACATATTGCCAGATGATGTAAGAAAGTCAATCACATAAATAAAGAATGGGAAGACTGTTGGATTTGATGCAATACCTATAGAATTTTTGAGAGAAATGGGAGAATTTAATATGAAGAAAATAGTTGGACTTTGCAATTTGGTATATAATAGAGGAGTTTGGCCTGAAGATTTTTTTAAGTGCTATAATAATTCCAATTGCTAAAAAGAAGAAAGTTGTTAAATGGGAAAAGTGTAAAATAATAAGTTTTTTGTCTAATGTTTCTACAGATAAATTGAGGATTTTAACTCAAAGGATTTATGGGAAGGTAGATTATTATGTTGGTGAAGAACAGTTTGGTGTTTGGAAAGGGAAAAGTGCAAGAAATGCTATTGGTATTGTTAGGACAATTGTGGAAAGATATATTGAAAAAGATAAAGGAATTGGTATATGTTTTGTGGATTTAGAAAAAGCCTTTGATAGAATAGGCTGGAATAAACTGATGTCCATCTTAAGAGATAAAGAAGTATTTTGGATAAAAGGATGATTGCTATGGATTATCTACAATGGTCAAAGGATAAGAATTAGATTTGGGAGTAATGCGACTGATAAAGTGTATTTAGAAAATGGAGTTAGGCAAGGGTGTAGTATATCACCTGTTTTGTTTAATATTTATTTAGAAGATATACTAAATAATTATTTTGACTGTGGAGGTGCAACTGTTGGATGATAAGTAAGAAAGTGTATAAGATTTTCAGATTATATGGCTCTTATTGCTGAGGAGAAATATGTTGAATAAATTGGAAAAAGGATATATGGCTTATGGAATGAAGATTAATGTTGAAAATACTAAGTGTTTATGAATAGGGATACATTTTAAAAGACTACAAATTGGAATCCATGATGACATGGTTCAACAGGTGAAGAGATATAGATATTTGAGTAGTTGGTAGAGTGACGATGGAAGAAGTGAAAATGAAGTTAAAAAGGATAGCATTGGCAAAGGAGACATTTGTAAAGGGAAAGAATATATTTTATGGATGTTTGGAAGGAGAATTAAGGAAGAGATTACTTATATGTTATGTGTGGAGTGTATTAATGTATGGTTGTGAGACATGGACATTGAGTAATAGAATTAAGAAACTATTGGAAGGTTTTGAGATGTGGACATGGAGAAAGATGGAAAAACATCTGCTGGATGAGTAAAATAACAAATGAAGAAGTTTTGAAAAGAGTAAATGAGAAAAAAAGATTGATTGAAAATATCAGAGAGAGAAAGAGAAACTGGATTGGACATATATTGAAAAGAAATTATAGTTTAATGTAAGCTGTTTTGGAGGGAATGATGAGTGGAACTAAAAAGAAAATATGGAAGAGATTGACATTATTGGATGACATGAGATGTGAAGACTTATGTGTAAATGAAGAAATGGGCTAGGAAGAGTATGAAATGGAAGAATGTATGAACTGATGTAGTGACTACTCTCTGGACCTGTCTATTGGACAGAATAATATTGATTGATTGATGTAAATAGAACTACAGTCACTATTGGACATATATTAAAATACTATAATATAAATACAACATTTTCTACTCATCAAAAGATCAGCAATATAATAACCAAGCCTAAAGATTGAATCCTGCTTGAAACTCATGGTGTTTATCAAATCTCATGTGAAAATTGTAAAGCTTCTTACATAGGTAGAAGTAAACATCACATCAGTGTTAGGAGAGATGAATTTCTAATGCAGTTAAACAACACTCATCATCAGCTGCACTATCACTACAAATTATTGATTCAGGTTATAAAATTTATTTTTCTAGTACAGGATTATTTCCAGATGTGATAATCTCTACCAGTGTAAAATAAGAACAGCCATTGAGATACTTAAATGGCCAGATTGTGTCAATAAGCGAGATGATATATGCAAACTTTCTCCTCTTTAGAAATATTTTTTTAAAAACATATTCTTAATGTAACATTTTTGCTATTGGTGGAACTTCAACATTTTTTTCAAATCAGTGTTTTTAGCACTCTTACAACCATCTTTCTACCTTTTATCACCCAGTAGATGACTTGTGTGATCAAGTCAAAATATTGAAATATTAATATTTAATTTTTTTACTACGGATGAACCCGAAAATATATATTTTATATATAGATCCCATGAAAATCTTCATATATATATATATATGTGTGTGTGTGTGGGCGCGCGCGCGTGTGCGTGTGTTTGTAAAATATAAATCATAATTTAAATAAAAATAATTGCAATGGAAGCAATGTTTTTTTTTTCCCCACAAGTGTACACATAAATTAAAATAATACACAAAATTCACCCTATATATTAAAAGTATATCAACAACCTAAGCTTATATAACAACCTACCTAATAGATACATATGTATTGTTCTATTTTTTGTTGCTATTGAAGTTTAAATAATTAAATAGGAGGTACAATTACTTTCATTTCAGTTATCAGTACTTTTATAAATATGCAAGCTTAAATGATCATCATCATCAACCATTATCAATCCACTGCAGGATGAAGGTCTCTCCAAGTTTAATCCATCTTCTCCGAACTTTAGCCTCCCTTTTCCACAACACCCCTGCACACTTTCTTATTTCATCCATCCATCTCACATGTGGTCTCTTTCTGGGTCTTTTACAATCTCTTGGAATCCAGTTTAAAATTTCAATTGTCCATCTATTATCATTTCTTCTAGCAATATGTCCAGCCCAACTCCATTTAAATCTTTTAATTTTTTCAATAAGGTCAGTAACACCTGTTTGTTGTCTTACCCATACATTGTATTTTCGATCTCTTCTTGTTACTCCACATCTCTCCATACTCCTTTGAGTGGTCTGAAGTCTCTGTATTGCTCTTCTATTAAGTGTCCAAGTCTCAGATCCATAAGTAAGAACTGGTAAAACACATTTGTTAAAAACCATTATTTTCAAACACATAGGCATATTTCCTTTTAGTATCAAGTTATTTCTACCAAGAGCACTCCAACCAAGGTTAATTCTATGATTAATTTCCTCCATTGTGTTTCGATTTGTATTAATAATCTGACCTAAGGATTTGTAACTGTTAACTTCTTCTAATTCTTCATAATCAATCTTTATTTTCATATTTTGAGCAAATCGATTAAACATTACTTTAGTCTTTTTAACATTTATCTTTAGTCCTATTTTTCTACTTTCATCTGCTAACTCCTGCAACGTTTCCTGCAGCTCTGAAGCATTATTTGCAAAACAACTACATCATCTGCAAAATCTAAATGACTTAAATACTCTCCATTTACTTTCATTTCTTTAGTTTCCCATTTTAATCCACAAAATACTTCTTGCAGCACTGCTGTAAAAAGTTTTGAAGATATTGGGTCACCTTGCCTTACACCTTTATCAATGTTGATTTTTCCAGTATCATCATGTAATCTAATTGTTGTTGTTGCATTTTTTATAAATATTCTTTAAAATATGACAATATCCTGGATCTATACCTTGATGATCCAATGCTTTAATCACTGAAGAAATGTGTATAGAATCGAATGCCTTTTCTTAATCTACAAATCCTGTACATAATGACAACTCATATTCATTTGTCCTTTCTATGACTTCTCTCAATACCTGGATACTATCTATTGTACTAAAACCACTTTTAATCCAGCTTGTTCTTTTGGTTGGTGGAAATCCAAAGTTCTCTGTAGACGAGTTGTAATTATCTTGGTAAAAATTTTATATAAAATTGATAAAAGGCTGTAATTTCTAATATGTTCTTTATCACCTTTTTTAAATATTAATATTATTACTGCATTCTTCCAATCTTCCGGTACATCTTTATCATTTAGACATTTGGTATATAACTTATCTAAAATTGTTTCTATTTCTTCACATCCTTCTTTTAATATATCAATTATAATTCCATCATTTCATGGAGCCTTTCCTTTCTTCATACATTTAATTGCATGTCTCACTTCTTCATTTAAAATTCTGGGCAATTCGGAAGATGTAATAGATATAGGAGGTACTTGTTCTTTATTACTATATAATTCTTGATAAAAATCTTCTACCAATTTTATGATGTCATCTCTCTTTTTAGTAATAATTCCATCTTTTTTCTTATTGCAGATATAAATTTCCTACCAATACCAAGATGTTGTTTAACATTCTTGAGACTTTTATTTTCTTCCACAGCTTTCCTTGCTATTTCACAGTTATACTTTCTTATATCATTTTCAACTCTTTTCCGTACCATTTTACAAAATTCGAGATATTCAATTCCTTTTAATACATCATTTTTGTATATCTTCATATTCCTTCTTTTCTTCATAAATTCTCTAGTCTCAGTAGAAATTTTATTAGTCAATTGCTGCTTTTTTATACCAGCTATCTTTGTTGCAGTTTTTAAAAGTGTATCAGTTATTTTCATATTAATTTCATTCAAATCTGAGTCATATTCAAAATCTCCTAACAATTGAAACCTATTTGTAAGTTCTAATTTAAATTCATTAGAATGTTTCTGAAGATAGGAATATCAACTGTAAATATTGTTTTTCTCAATAATTTTTATCTCTCTAGTTTTACATTAACACATATCTTACACTTTACTAATCGATGATCACTTCCTGTGTTAAATTTATTAAGAACATTACAATCTTGAAATATGTATTTCCTGTTAGTCAAAATATAATCCAATTCTGCTGTACCTTCGTTTTGATGCTTCCATGTCCATTTCCTTTTAACATTTTTCTCAAAAAATGAATTCATAATATAAAGTTTTTCTTTTTCTGCAAACTCCACAAGTCTATGTCCTGTCTCATTTCTATTACCATAACCAAAATTACCTACAGCAATTGCATCTTTCATTTGTCAACCAATTCTAGCATTAAAGTCTCCCATAACAATTTTAAAATGTTGTTTACTCTGATCAAAAGCCTTTTGTACATCCATATCAAAATATTCTACTACTTCATCACTATGAGAACTTGTTGGGGCATAAACTTGAATTATCTGCATTTGGAATCTGCTATTAAGATGTATAACTATTCTTGCAACTCTGTCCGATACACCATCAATCTCCACAATATTGTTCTTCCACTTTTTATTTATAATGAATCCTACTCCACTTGTATTTCCAATATATGTACGTTTATAATAGAGTATATGTCCACTTTTTAAATCAATTGTTTCTTCACCTTTTCTTCTAACTTCACAAAGTCCAATAATGTCCCATTTAATATAAGACAATTCTTCTTCTAATTCTTTCAATCTCCCTTCACTTGAAAGTTATCTGCAGTTGTAAGTACCTAAATAAACAGTCGTCATCAAATGGCAGCCTGGGTCTACAATCAGGGGATTCTTAGCACCCTCCACCTTCAGCCACCAACCGCTGCCTTGGTTGGTGACTTTACAGCCTCCTGGGAATAAGGGCCATGCTTTATTTTTGTCTGTCATAATTGTATATATGTATTGGAAAAATATTTATCATTTACACAAACATTCATTCTTCCTTATCAGGTACTGAGAAGAAAGACCATGGTGTTTCTTGATCTTAAACTCAGAGGTAAAAAGCCAATAAACTCACCACGCTGGCTAATCTATGTTGGTGAGCAGCCCATCCATGTTCGTATACTATATGAATAATCACACAGTAATAACAGTTGCAACGACAAAAACGTATGGAGTGGACATTAGAAGTTTGCCCTGCTCGGTTCCTTTAAGGCCTCCAAGAGGAATCAAAGGGTCTCCTTTCAGTTAATAGCAAACTCCTTTCTGCAGCCATAATACAATAAATTGACTATATAAATACTTTATTTATTAAATTTTATATTTATTTATGTTATATTCTAGTTTCCAATCATTTGTGTTTTAAAAAAATATAATAATAATTTCCAAAGAATTAATTATGATATTATTGTAAGTGAAGTAGTAAGGCAAACATATTATACTTTACTTTGTTTTACATGTTGTGATGATAATTAATGATAGTGAATTTACTTGGATAAGTTGCAAAAAAAAACTTTTTTATAGAAATGATTTCATACAAAAATGTTTCTGTACTTAAAAATTAATTTGCTAATTATTATTAAAATAAAAAATATTTACACGAATAATCATAATGATTGATGTAAGGGTGTTGAATGTTTAAATAGTTGGTTAAATTAGATAGATATTTTTGATGAATACATAATTAGCAATGTAGGTAAATATATTGACCTGATAAATAATTGGCAACATAAATAGATAAGAAAGTAGAGATATAAATATATTATTTTGTTATTTAATTTTTAAAGGATGTCATGGAATAAACTTTTCGACAAATGGAGTTTTTTTTTCTGTTTGGTTAACCCAATAATTCTCGTGTTCATTGAGAAATAATGTATGTTTCTCTTAGAATAAGCGTAGTTGTTATTGAACTTTTGATTGCTATTTTAAAAACATTGTATTAGATAAAAATGTAGACTTTTTTATAATATACATCGTTTATGATGCTTTCATTGATCTTGTAATTATAAAAGAAAATTAAAAAGGTCTGTATTTTATGGACTGAGGCTGACATTTAAGGTTTTATTCTTTAGTCCTCTAAAACAAAAATTTTATAAATATTTTTTTCCTTGATGATGTGAAATATGAAACTCACCTCCACCTTTCAAAATTAACATGGTGTTAAAACATGTTTAAAGTATTTTAATAATTACACAACAAATATTAAAATTTAAGATAGAATTTGATAGATTTATCACAAATCAACATTCATTCATTCACATTAAAAAATAATAAAAAGAATAGGTGCAGTTTTTGAAAGAGTGTAGTAATTACCCTCAGGAAAATTCAAATACCCTCCAAATTAAATGGTATGTGGTTGCATTCACTACAGGAGCTTCAGTTCCAGCATTCGTTCAATTTATACAACAAATTATTTAACCTGATTCCAATCCCATAGACATTCCACTGCCTGATAATAATAGCTGGCTCTCTAATGTACTTTTGGATATTTCATTTATGAATCTTATACTGGACCGATCCAAATCCCAAAAAAATGTTACTGTGATGTATATTACCTAATATATAAAAATATTATACCTGCCACAGAAATTCTGAAGATTAATATCTTTATTTTCTTAAAAAAAATCAAATGGTGGAACATGGAGCCAAAGTACTTCAATTTCTTATTAAACGTCAACCTTGATACCTTGCCCACAGGGAGGTTTCTGACAAAGTATAAAGGTTTTACCTCTATTGATTCCATATGCTCATTGTGTCATAGGGACGATGATACTACTGTGCATATTTTCATCAGATGCCTTGCACTTCAGAAATGTAGAACTATGATATACTCAATTTACAAAAAAAAAAGAATCTTTGGTGTGAGCATTGATTCAGGGAATTAAATCTGGAATATTTGCAGAGATAAAGAGTGTGACCTTCTTGTTGTTGGTTAACAAGATATGCACTCCTGTTTGATGCTAATAACATCAAGATGCTGCACATATTTGTCAATAATATCAAAACAATAAAACAAAAATATAGTAGATTAGCCCAACCATTAATATCCAAGACATGGGAAATGATTGACCATAATAGATTTAATTAACTAATTGTTCATATTGACTATTGGTTCATCTGAATATTGACCTTTTCCATTGATTTAATGATTTTTGCATGTTTAAACTGAGCAATTTTGTTTATAATATGTATTTTTATGTTTTTTCTACTATTTTATCCATGTAATTTCATCATTTGGTCAATAAATCCATTTTGGAAAAAAAAATCCATGGAAATTTTAAAAGATCTTTTTATTAAGTAATCCACAAGATTTTTATTTTTAAAAGTGAACAACATTTTTCTTTGCCTTATTAGAATCTGTATTACACTATCACATTCTTTTCAGGTATGTCGATAACAATCCAGATGGTTTTGTTTGTAAGGTTTATATTATCCAATTGTAGTATGATGTTTAGTTAGATGAACAATAATTTTGTAAACAGTGATATGATTTCTTTCAGGGAGTATAAGCTTCTTCAAGTAGGATTTCATTTACCATTTTAATATATTTCAAGCAGCTTTATCTTAATTTATCCTGATGGCAAATGTCTTTCTTTCACTGCTGATTATGCTGGCAAAGTCAGATAGCTTGAGGTATTCTTTATACAAATTATAGCATTAACCTCATGCAAATTCTCAATGGTTTGTGATATCTCAGTTTGATAAACACTTAAAATATTATTTCACATAACCATTTAGTTTTCATTGATAAAATCAGCTTTTTCCGATATTGATGATGTACACAACATTTTAGGTGGGATTTAACATATACATTGGTATCATAGTTCAGTTCCACATTTTCCTTTATCATGATTATTTTCTTTTTAAATCTTTTATAACACAAATGGTAATATTTATAATTCATTAGAATTGAATATTTAAAATAAACATTCATTAAACTTATGGTTTCCATACTTTTCTCAAAGTAAACTTTTGGCTTTGGCCAATGTTGCATTACTTTCCGATTAGCTGTGGTGATAATGGTTATATAAAGAATTATGATAATGATTAATTTCAGGAAGAATTAATAATACCTAATGATAGAAGCTTAAGCGCGTACCATATTTTCACAATAATATAATTTTTCATTCAAATTTTCAGTCAGAGATTGATCCAGGAAGAATGATAAACTTACTCTATATTAATTTAAATTAATGATTTTTATACTTGAATAGAGTTATACTATAGACAAAATGAAGAGACACCACTTCCCCAAAATGGCTGAGTTTTATAGTCCTGTTCTGCCAGGTAATCTCTAAATGATGCCATTATGTCAATTAAACCAAATACCTTAATTTTAATTTGATATTTACTATTGCTTATATACCTAGGGACAAGTCCTAGCATATCTCAGCCAAAGGTAGTCTCTAGTTTTATGGGTCATTGCCAATACTTATATTGATTCTGAATTATTTTTTTTATGAATATATTTGTTTGAAAAATATTAAGAATAAATATTGCTAATATTGCTGGTAGGGTCATAGAATTAGATCATTGTTTGTTTATGGTATGTAGGAGTTAATGTATAATCTATTGTAATAATGTATCATGCCTAGCTTAGCTTTACATAGCTGATTAACAACCAATAAAAATTACACAATTTGAATTTCAAATTTAGAAAATAAAATTGTATTTTATGTTGTTATAATCACTGTGCATCAAATTCCCAGATTACAGACAGAGCATATTCTTGCTGCACTGAGAAGCTAACTAAAATGTTACTCTTCTTGGGGACAGCAAATATTATTTATCCATGGGTATGTGAAAGTGTGACCCATATGATAGCTAATTATTTAATGCTTGAATAGTTTATCAGATCGGTGCAAGGGTAAGCAAGTCATTTATAATAGTCATAAATTAAAATAGTGTATCAAGGCATATTAATGGGCTCAAGTTAATACCCGATTTATAAGTTTATTTCTTAGTTAAAAGAGTTCTTTATTACCAGTCTCAGTAACCATATGTTAATGAATATAATATATAATTAGAATGAAAGAAAAGAAATATTTATTAAAGTTTAAAATAAATTATAATAATTTAATAATTGTTTACTATAGTGTTAAATATGATCTGTAGCTTACTAATAGTCAGAGTAGTAGAATCATCTGTTAGAAAAGAAATATGATTCTGTAGCAAAAGTAAACCCCACCTTAATAATACAATAATATTTTATATTTTACATTTTACATGTTTCAAGAAAAGATCTTACGAGCTACGAAGATGTATAAATAATGTAAATGCACTATAATTATTAATGTTAATAAAATGTTATAATATTAAAAATAACAACCTTGTCTGTGTGTCAATGTTTTGTGGATATAACAAATTCCAGAAATCCAATCATAATTATAATCATAAATGATATATCATTACACTAATATTTGAATTTAATTTTCTTTTAATTACTTATAACAAAATTATGATAAAGGAATTGAGAGATTGATTTATCATATTCAAGATTTCTAGAAAGCTTTTATTATAAAATTAAAACAGAGAAAATTATTTTAAACACTGAAAAATATGTGGATTATAGTTAAATAAATATACCAATATTCAAATTAAAGTTATATTATGCCATAATGTTGTCAGGTGATGATGTGGGTGAACATAAAATCCCTTCTCCATTCATTGAATTCAAATACCTTCCCAGGTGAACATTATTAGTCAAATTTTAAATTCTCAAAGTGTTTAAGTTGTTTACAGGCAAATATTTATAATTAAAATTTTAAATATTGTTTTAAAATAAGGAGAGAGGATTTTGGCTTATCTAAAATGAGCCAAGGTCGACTATAAAGGTAATCACTGGAAGAGTATTCATTAATCACAAATAATTTCATATCAGTACTTAAGTGTTCACACATTGCTATTCTTAATCCCTGAGAGAAGATTATCATAGAGTTGAAAAGAGTTGGAGACTGAGAATTAATAAGAAAGTAAAGAAAATACGTCTATAATCATCGGTTATTAATATTTTCTAAACTAATATATGATCGGGAGTGTGGTAAAGAGAAGGACTATGATGATGATGATGGGCCAAGAAATAATTTAATTTTACTCAAAATTTAATTGTAATATTGATGTCATATAGATAGGGTGTGCTGAGAGATTCAGTGTACAGTGTGAAGTAGAGGTGGGACTCTCCTCTTCTCCAAAAGATTTAATAAGTTATTAAGTTATTATTAACTTAATATCACTGTCATTGTATTATTAGTTATAAATTTTATTTATTTAACCCAGTCATCAAGTATTAACGTTGATAATTAGGCCAATTGTTAACCAATACTAAGAGTAATGTATAAAGTATTCATTGGAGTTGTAATTTGACACCCTGGCATTTCATAATGTGTTGTCCCATCACCATCGATTCCGAGGCCATTCACTCCGCAGATTATGTGTGTGCAGAAATAGACTGTAGGAAGGACGAGAGGCTACAATATATATATATATATATATATATATATATATATATATATATATATATATATATATATATATATATAGAGAGAGAGAGAGAGAGAAAGAGAGAGAGAGAGAGAGAGAGAACAAGATACAATTTGTGTAACTTGATATTAAGCTTGTATCAAAATGTTCACTAGAGGGCTGCATACCAATAGCTCCAGTCAAGCTTTAATTTATAAGTAGCAAAAGAGAAGAGAAAGAATTTAAAATCTGTTGAAAAGCCTCATCTCCAGCCCAATTGGATTCGAACTTATGGCTCAGCTCAATGGTATTAGAATTCCAGACACTAGATCCAAAATAACAACTCAAATGTCAACACTTATCTAATACATTATTATCAACGTAAAAACCTGAATTTTTCAGACATATAAAAGACTTCAAATCCAGATTTACAAATAAGATATCTATATAGGTCTAAACTCATTTCATTTTCAGCAATATAACATCACAAAAGCCTTCAAGCATACACTTATAATAATTTATAAAACAAGACACAAATTGAGTAACTTGCTTTTCAAGCATGTATTAAAATATTCACTAGAGGAAGCTTACTAATAGCTCCAATCAAGAATTAATTTATAAAATGGCAAAAGAGAAAGAATTCAAATTCTCATCCCAAGACCAATTGGTTCTAGCTTATGGCTGGCCTCAGTGAGGAGTTAAGTCTCCAGACACTAGATCCAAAATAACAACTTAAAAGTCAACACTTATCTAAGATATTTGAAAATCTGAATTTTTCAGACATGCAAATTTCTTCAAATCCACCTTTACCAACCAGATAGCTATGTGGGTCTGATCTTAGTTCAGTTTCCCCATATGTTCATAGCCTCAGCATTATAATATCAAAAAAGCCTTCAAGCATACATTTATAATAATAAAACAAGACATAAATTGAGTAACTTCTTTTCAAGCTTGTATTAAAATGTTCGCTAGAGGAAGCTCCCATCATGTTATAATTTATAAGTGCCAAAAGAGAAAAATTTCTAAATTTCTATCTGAAAGTCCTCATCCCCAGATAAATTGGTTTCAATATTATGGGTCATCTCAGTGAGGAGTTAGTATTCCATACTCTAGATCCAAAATACTCAAAAGTGAGCACTTATCTAATACTATTCATTTGATAACTTGAATTTTTTGGATCAAATCCAACCTAACAAACCATATAACTATAAGGAACCAAATTCAGTTTGGTTTCACCATTTATTAATAACCTCAGCAATATAGCATGACAAAATACTTCAGGGGACACTTATAATAATTAATAAAACAATACACAAAATGTGTAACTTGCTTTTCAGCTTGTAACAAAATGTTCACTAGAGAGAGCTTACAAATAGATTGAATCAAGCTTTAAATTATAAAGTGTTGGAAGAAAAAGAATTTAAATATCTATTGGAAAGTTCTCATCCCAAGATAAATTATTTTCAAGCTTATATCTCACCTCAGTAAGGACTTATGATTTCGGACTCTAGATTCAAAATACAAACTCAAAAGGCAGCACTTCTCTTATTCATTACTATCAATTTGAAAACCTGAAATTTCCATAAATTTCTTCTATTTTAGCTTTACAAACCAGATAGTTCTATTGGTCTGAACCAAAGTTCAGTTTTCCCATATATTAATAGCATCAGGAATATCAATTCACAAAATCCTTCAAGGGTACACTTATAGTAATTAATTAAACAAGGCATAAATTGTGTAACTTGCTTTTAAGCTTCCAATAAAATGTTCTCTAGAGAGAGATTACCAATAGTTCTAATCAAGCATATCAAAATCTCTATCAGAAAGAAGTTAGCAATTATCTAATATGTTACTATCACTTTAAAAATCTGAATTTTCAATAAATGTCTTCAAATCCAGCCTTACAAACCAGATAGATATATTGGTCTGAACTAAGTTCAGTTTCATTGTATATTAATAGATTCAGCAATATCAATTCAAAAAATCCTTAAAGTCTGCACTTAGAATAATTAATAAAACAAGATAATTGTATAACTTGCTATTAAGCTAATAATAAAATGATCATTATAAAGTTTCTCACCAATAGTTTAAATCAAGCTTCAATTTATAAGTGTTGAAAGAGAAATAATTCAAAATCTATCCTCATTCCCAGCCCATTTGGTTTCCAGCTTATGGTTCACCTAAGTGGGAATTAAGTCTCCAGATCCTAGAGTCAAAATACCGACTCAAATGTCAGCACTTATTTAATACGTTACTATCAATTTGAAAATAAAAACTTGAATTTTTCAGACACATAAATGTCCTCAAATTCAGCCTTTTAAACTAGATAGCTATATGGGTCTGACCTGAGTTCAGTTTCACCATGTATTAATAGCTTTCACAATATAACATTGCAAAATCTTTCAAGTGTACACTTATAATAATTACTAAAACAAGATAAATTATGTAATTTGCTTCTAAGGTTGTAATAAAATGTTTACTACAGGGAGATTGCCAATATCTCCAATCAAGCTTTAATTTATATGTGCTGAAAGAGAAAGAATTAAAGAAAAAAATCCAAAATTTTTATCAGAAAGTCTTCATGCCCAGACCAATTTGTTTGAGCTTATGGCTCTTCTCAGTGAGGATTAGGACTCCAGACATTAGATCCAAAATGCAAACTCAAAAGTTATCACATATTTAATACATTACTATAATATGAAAACCTGAATTCTTCAGACATGTAAATGTCTTCAAATCCAGCCTTACAAATCAGAAACCTGTAAGGGTCTGAACTCATTTTAGTTTCACCATAAAGTAATAGCTCAGCAATATAACATTGCAAAAGCGTTCAAGAGTACATTTCCAATAATTTACAAAGCAAAATACCAATTGTGTAACTTTATTTTAAGCCTGTATTAAATGTTCACTAGAGAAAGCTTAACTATACATACAATAAATCTTTAATTTATAGGTGGTTAATCAGAATAAATTCAAACTTTCTATTGGAAAGTTTTCATCCTCAGACCAATTCATTTCAGCTTATGGTTCACCTCTTTGAGGAGTTAGCACTCCAGACATTAGATCCAAAATACCAACACAAACATCAGCACTTATCAAATAAATTTATGATCAATTATGACACTTATAAATTAAAGCTTAATGATAGCTATTAGTAAGCACCCTCTTGTGAACATTTTAATACAGGCATAAAAACAAGTCACACAATTTGAGTTTTGTTTTATTAATTATTATAAGTGTACCCTTGAATGTTTTTGCAATGTTATATTGCTGAGGCTATTAATGTATGGTGAAACTGAACTGAGTTTAGACTTATATACTTATCTGGTTTGTAAGGCTGGATTTTAAAACATTTACATGTCTGAAAAATTCAAACTTTCAAATTGTTAATAACATATTAAATATGTGCTGTCAGATTTTGACATAGTATTTTGGATCTAGTGTCTGGAATGTTTACATTCAGTGATGAGAGCTCTAATCTCAAAACCATTTGGACAGGGGATGAGGACTATCTAATAAAGATTTTGAACCTTTCTCTTTTGAAAATTTATCAATTAAAGCTTGACTTGATCCACTGGTAAGCTCACTCTAGTGAACATTTTAATACATGTTTTCAAATTGAAAGTAACTTATTAGATAATTGCTATCTTTTGAGTTGGCATTTTGGATCTAGTGTCTGGAGTGCTAGCTCCTCACTTAGGTAAGCCATAAGGTCAAAACTAATTGGTCTGGGGATAAGGCCTTTCCAATAGAGATTTTGAATTTTTCTTTTTCAGAACTTACAAATTAAAGGTTGACTGGAACTATTGGTAAGCTCCCTCTTGTGAACATTTTAATACAAGCTTAAAAGCAATTTACACATTTTGAGTCTTGTTTTAATAATTATTACAAGTGTATCCTAGAAGGAGTTTGGGAAGTTATATTGCTGAGGCTATTAATATATGGTGAAACTGAACTGAGCTCAGATCCATATAACTATCGGTTTTGTAAGGCTGGATTTGAAGACCTTTATATGTCTGAAAAATTCAGGTTTTCAAAATGATAGTAACATATTAGATAAGTACTGACATTTGAGTTGGTACTTTGGATCTAGTGTCAGGAGTTCTAATTCTTCACTGAGGTGAATCATAAGCTCAACACAAATTGGTCTGGGGCTGAGAACTTTCCAATAGAGATTTTTCAATTCTTTCTCTTTAGACACTTATAAATTAAATCTGATTGGAGCTATTGGTAAGTTTTCTAATATATATATATATATATATATTAGAAAACTTAGATATATAGATATATATATATATATATATATATATTGTAACAAGCACAGACGACGTTACATTGTTTTTTATTAGTAAACATGAAAAGAATAAAAGTTCGCAAATAAAACTTCCTTTTTAAGAATTAAAAATTTAAAATTAAAATTCCATACTAAACTCATATATATATAAAATCGCGCAGATGAAAAAAAAAATATTAAAATAAAATTTTATTAAAAATAGAAAAGGTATTTTAAAAACAAAAACTGAAAAAGATTTAGAGATAAAAATATATCTTTAATTTTGGAAAACACATTAAGTAATCAGAAAATTGAAATGATTGTTTTAATTAGTTAAATGTAAACTAGCCTTGGGCATTTAAATGTAAAAGCAATGGTCAGATAGGAAAACAATAGAAACTAATAGCAAATGAGAGAAATCCATCGGGAAATCAGACTTCAATGGAAGGATCATCATCGATGATGTAATGTCCATTGGATCCTAAAGTTACACATAAAAGAAAAAGTTTGATATTAAAATTTTTAGTGAGGAAAGTTATTATTGAGAGATGTGACTATATGTTATTGTGGAGTTGAAGGAGAAGGGATTGAAAAGACGCATTCTTCAATCCCTTCAACCTCGTTAAAAGGAAAGAGAAATGACATTGTTTTCCTAGATTGAGGACCATAGGACATCAAGGGAATTAATGCTGGCTCCAAATGACAAGCAACTGCAAGAAATTGGAAACTACGGACATGTTAAAACTGTAAGAACTTTATAAAAACTAATGAACAATATTAACTTGAAAACACTAAGAACTTTAAAATATAAACTTTCCCAGTATTTAATTTATAGAAATAGAATCACAAACTAAATTCTTTATTAATAATGTTATTTGATGTATTTTTTTTTATTTATTTAAGATCATTTCCATTTATTTTTTTTGTTCTTTCAAGTTTTTGTTTTATTATGATTTCTGTTTTCCGATAAATTAAAATATATAAATGTTAAACTTAAGTCGGGCATGAATGGCTATATAGATTTGTAAAATTATATTAGAGGAGGGTAGTCTTAGGTTATTTATGTTGTAGTTAAATTGGGTCAATGGATCTGATATCTTGGTGTGATTAGTAAATGTAGTACAGAATTGCTATGGGCAGAATCGCTTCATATGCCAAACACTTCCATTTGCCTATAGAAGGAATTATAAGTCGGATACCGCAGTTCCTTTCTATGGAGTTTTTTTATTGTTCTTATTGTCAGATAGATGTAGTATTCCTATCTGATGAGAGGCAATTTCTTCTCTTAACTTTTTGAGCTGCCGTATTTCGTATTACATTGAATGCATTGATATATCAGATGAATTGATGTTAGTTTGACTGTGAACTTTTGGCCTAAGGTTAAATAAGGATAGAATATTTTATTTTCAAATGCAAATTTATGTAGTCTATTCATAGATGACACACTAAATAAAAATAAGTTAAAATTTAAAATGTAAAACTAATACTAAAATAATTTTAAATCTTATATATATGGGCGTTAATAAATGTTTGTAAGTTAATTACTGGCACTGGCTTATTTTATTTATTTTTTAATATTGAAATATAATTAGATAAGATATTATATTATTAATTCTCTGCTATTCCACTGAGCTAGTGACATGGGCTAATGACCGGAATCAGAATATAATTTTTTTTGACTTACGTATCTGCCTACTTTATAAATTTTTCTAGGTTCAAATGCCTAGATGGTGCCCTGTAGTGCAGATATACCTTAAGTCTACTTTCTCCGGATCATTACAATATATATATATATATATAATAGGTAAACAAATAGGTGCACAGATAGATTGTTTAATTAAATTTATTTGTAATAAGTAAACAAAAATATAAATATATTTATAGTTAAATAGGTAATTACATATAGAAGTTGATAGGTGTGGTCTTTAGATAGATAGATAGATAGATAGATAGATAGATAGATAGATAGATAGATAGATAGATAGATAGATAGATAGATAGATAGATAGATAGATAGATAGATAGATAGATAGATAGATAGATAGATAGATAGATAGATAGATAGATAGATAGGTAGGTTGGTATGTAGGTAGGTAGGTAGATAAGTAGATAGATAGATAGATAGATAGATAGATAGATAGATAGATAGATAGATAGATAGATAGATAGATAGATAGATAGATAGATAGATAGATAGATAGATAGATAGATAGATAGATAGATAGATAGATAGATAGATAGATAGATAGATAGATAGATAGATAGATAGATAGATAGATAGATAGATAGATAGATAATATAAAAATCACATTAATTAATATAATTTTATTTTCAGAGAAAAGAATTGAATCATTTTGTGATTGCTATGATAAATCTGACTCACAATCCTGTTTAAGTGATGTTATTAAAGATGAAGATACTGCAACAATAACATGTGGTAGTCGGTCAACCACGAAACACGGAAGCGATAGAAGCAGTAAGTAATTTTCTAATAAATGTTTATTGTAATGAAGTATCTTGAGGATAGTTAAAATTGATTAAAAATCAAAATTTAAAACAAGTAATGTACACCCTACAATTACTTAAATTACTCGTCTAAAACAGCTGCAATTAAATCATAATGTGAAATACATATTATTTATTAGTTATGTAATGATATCATAAAAATGAAAATAAAGCATTGAAAAAAATCCTGACATTAACATTCAAAATTTAGCGATTAAACATTTTCAATTGTATTAAATTTATATCACAGTAAATTATTTTTTTCATGTAATAATGATTTTCAATTTAGTTATAAATGTTAATAATTATTATTAGAAAATTGTTACATTTATTTATTGTGGGACATATTTTATTTCCTAGTAATTTAATATATATATATATATTTCACTAAAATAATGGAAGTGGCAGTCATACACCCTTAATTATTTACGAATATGAAACTTTATATGATGTTAATAACAAATCAGTGTAATTATTGCTTCTATTACTTAAATGAATGTTTTACAAATATGTAATTTATACAGATTAAAAATTAGAATTATTGTAAAAAAATGATAATAAACTTGTAAATAATATTTGGATGTTGTTGTTTCTGGAAAATATACTTTATTACAGAGAGTATAAAATTTATTATAATTTTGGTTGAATGCAGTTACATTATCTAAAATTATATATGTGTATTATTTTTATAATAATTATCGTTGCAATTTTTATGCATTTTGTTTTTATCTTTTTAGCAATTAAAAAAGTCGTTGAAAAATTAAAAGTTTATCTAAAAAAATGTCCAACATTAAAAGGTTGTAGAGGAGAGGTGACCGTAAAGAAAATAAAGGCGAAGTAAGTAAAATGAATAAGTAATTACAATAATCTTTGTAGGCAATAAAGCTTAATAATTTAATAATTTCATACTGATTACATAATGAAATATTTATCTTCAGATGTTATTTTAATTTATGTTTTAATCTGTAATCACAATTCTTATTGTTATTGGTATAATTAACAGAATAAATTAATTAATTAAATGATAGAAAAAAACATCGACTTCAAATAAGTGAATAAAAACGTATTAGCATAAAACATAATAATAAGTTTGTGAATGTAAATGTCGAAGTTGCTCTTTATAAAGTGTATTTGTATAAGTATAATGATCTAGCATTAAACATGTAATGATTTCATTTGTTGACTATAAGGAGACTAACATAAGTGGAAAGTAATTGTAATGATGACAATATTTATTGTGCAGAAATTAAAATAATCATGTGCTAATTAAAAACAGAACCTTATCTTGTCTCACAGAAATGTTGCATTTGTGAACAATATACAAGCATCTATATGTTTTTGATTATACATGTTTCAGACTTTTCAGCTTGATCACAAAAGCCATCAACTGGATGATAAACAGAATATTATAAAGATGGTTATAGAAGCACTGCAGACACTGTTTTATAACAATGTTAAATTCCCACCAATATAAAAAATAAGTATATAAAATTGAAAAAAATAAAAGTAAGAATATATTCAATGTAATATTTTTATTTTTTTTCAAATAGAAAGAACATTGAATGTGTCTTCACATTTATTGATTCAGTTGAATCTTTTTAGTATATCAATGGATTCTTTGATATCTTACATTGGTATAGTAGGCCACATAAACATGGTATCCTAATATTAGAGAAATCAATATTGTGACTTGAATTCATAGCATGGAGTACACATTCTGATGATAATGAATGTTGGTTAACTGCATTATTGTGTTTATTTTTTTACTACTAATGTGAATATTGTTCATATCTATATAAAAATCTTTACCATTACCACAATGAAATTCCGTAAACTCCATGATCCTCAAAAAAGATTGAATATTTAGACTTCTTATGAAGTTACAAATTTTTTAATAAGTAGCAAATATGCTGTTTAATATTAGTCTTTTAGGTATATCAAATACTGTCTTAATTTATTTTATATAAGAAACACAAATTCTAATTTATTTATTTTTTAGTTTTTACTTTGGTTTTTTGCCTTGAATTAAACATAATGAATGATTTTATCAATATAACCATTAGCTAACAAGCACTATTTATATGATTATTTCTGATGTGATTTATCTGAAAGATTAATTTCTCTAGTAAAACGTGTTTGGGACACATAAAAAAAAAGTTGGATGGTTATGTAATGAAAATTGTAAGCTATCTGCTGAAGTGCATATTTTTTCCAAAAACTAAAACTGATAGATTATTTGGTTTTCTGGTAAGAATTACATCATGAAAGGGAAGGTTTCTGTCAGATTATGTCTTCATTGCAAAGTTAATATGAGGAAGGGTATAATTTAAATTGGAGAAAGAAATCATATTTTAATAATATCCATCAAATTAAATTTGCAATGGAGAAAGTGTCTGAAAGCAAACGTCCCTCACCAGAAAACCAAATAATATATCATTTGTTGCTTTAAAAAAAAATACATGCTGAAACAAATATTTACAATTTTCATCATATCATCAAAGTCATTTTTTTTTCTGTAGCCAAAATATTTTTCATTAGAGCAATTAAAGTTTCAGATAAATCATATCTAAAAGAAGAAATAACTATATAGTGTTTTATTAGCTAATGCTTATGTAATAATAAAATAATTTAAGAGGATTTAATTGAAACCTAAAATAAGAAACAAAAAGAAGAAACAAATATTAGGATTTGTATTTCTTATATATATATATACATACGAAGTTTTTTACGGGTTGCATATATATAAAACATATTTTGTGGATTCATCTGTGTTAAAATATTTTAAATATTGATATACCAATGTTTCAACTTGGTCACACAAGTCATCCACTGGGTGATAAAAAGTAGAAAGATGCTTGTAGAGGTGCTACAATCACTGATTTGAAAAAAACGGTAACTTTAACATTTTTTAACAAGAATGATCCTGTAAAATATGTCATATATATATATAATTTGCAGATAGTATTGGACATATCATAAAAATGCTTCAACATAAAATCAGCATATACTCCTCATCACAAACGTAATAATATCATAACTAAGCCTAAATATTCAATCCCTTTTGAGGTTCTTGGAGGTTATAAAATTTAATGTGGCATTTATTGTAACAGTACAATTTGTATATCATGTGACAAAATCCAGAACACAAATAAAATATACTAAATCTGATCAAGTCTAGATAGTAAGATCCAGAGTCTGACTAATATTCAATCCTTTCACCCCTGCTCAATGATTTAATACCCTATGGATGACATTTCCTAAGTTACAGATGAATTCAATTTAACCATGAACTGGCAGTAGCATCAGGGTGCAACAAGACTCATTAAATAACTAAATTAACACTGAATTAGTTGAATATATACACATATATAGCTAATTGAGCCAATACTATATTAATAACTAATTGCTAAATCTAATAAAGTGATCTTTATATATAAATAAAAGTGGTCTATATATATATATATATATGTACAAACTAATATGGAGTTGGATGCAAATGAACTCACGGATAATAAAAAACATGAAAACGAGTTATATTTTAAATACAATAATTTAATAAAGAAAATAAGAGTTTCGGACTAAAATACACAAAATTATATAATTGGAATATGTAAGATTATGTTCGTAGGCATTACAGAGTTAATGAGATTATGTTCCATATATCTCATTATAAGAATTTAATAAAACAATGTGTGGTATTAAAGTTTATGCCTATACTAATATGCCAAATTCTAGCTCTTTTGTAGTCTGCTAAATCACTCTTAACACTTACCCAAAGATATATAACTAATCTTATAGCACACTTCTATAGTGTCTATCTGTATATAACAGATTAAGTTGAGCACATGATCAGGCTTGGAGATACACAGGTTACCATGTTAACATAGATTAGGGTTTATCAAATACTCAGTAAGTATTTAATATAAGGGGGAGAAAACTGGTTTATTCTAGGTCTCGTTATATATACTGTGGCACATATTAAATATCAATAAAACTAAAAGATGTGAATATGTCATTATTGATGGGCTTCAACATCAAATGCTCAGGGCCGTAAGACTAAACAACTTGCTACAAATAAAAACTAAGTGGATAAGTGTGACCTCTGTCAGCAACTCATCATATATATATATATATATATATATATATATATATATAGCAAGCATTTAATGTACCTAATGTATTTAGTAAGGACACATTCACAACCTATACATATATATAATAAAAATATGTTGAATTAACTTTGATCTATACAACCCAGGTCTCAAGTTTAGTATTTCGGTAACGGTTTACTTTAGTGGTCACACCATGTTTACCCTCTATTTTTTTAAATGAGAACTAGTTTTGATTTGGAAAGTACACATTTTTACTTTCATTTTGTACATTACTTAGTTTTTACCATTTCTTAGATGAATATTACTTAAAACATTTGTATCGATAAATTAAATGTTGGATTAATTACATATAAAATGAATCATTCTTTTCAAAATACCTACATTAATTAAAATAATTACTTTATTTATTTATTTGAAAGTTAAGAATTTAAACTATCTACATATATAACACTTGTTACAAAATAAGACACCATCTGGGTTAAAAAGTTTGAACTACATGCACACATGTACAAATTTATAGTTGCAAAAAATGACACATAGATCTGTTACATCTTTAGTTCCAGCTGATCAAATTTTGGACATTGCTATTTTGGCAGAAGACTGGAATATATATCAGTTATGAAATGCCTTTCAAATATATATGCCATTTTTTGCATCTATGAAGCTGTACATATGTGCATGTAGTTCAAACATTAAACCCAGAGCATGTCTTATTTTGTAACAAGTGTTATCAATGTAGATAGTTTAAATTCTTAACTTTCAAATAAATAAATAAAGTAATTATTTTAATTAATGTAGGTATTTTGAAGAGAACGATTCATTTTATATGTAATCAATTCAACATTTAATTTATAAATACAAATGTTTTAAGTAACGTACAAAATGAAAGTAAAAATGTTTACTTTCCAAATCAAAACTAGTTCTAATTTTTAAAAATAGAGGGCAAATATGGGGTGACTGCTAAAGTAAACCATTACCCTATTTCAAATATACTATTTAAAGACTAAATTAATTAGTAACCTAGTAAAAGATATCATCTGAATTTCTAACATATATAAATCTAATTAGGATAATAAATATTTAAGGGGCAATTATTGACAAAACATTATAAATATGCTTCAATAATATCCCAGTAGCTAGTTCCTATGATATACGGATTACATATAAACAAAGTTATAATTTATAACTAGAGCTGAGCAAACTACAACTTTAACTAGAACATTATTGACCACTGTAACATTCATTCACAAAATTAATCAGTATAAATATTAATATGATCTTGAAACAGCAAGTAAAAAGTAATAATTCAATTATTTAATATTAATTATCAAGAAGATTTGAAAATATCTTTGCAATGAAATAGGCTAAAATTACATATATACTCGTGGTTTCAAGTTATTTGGCATATCAGATACATGTAATAGTAAAATGATAAAATTATAAAATAAATAGAATAGATCAAAATAGGCATAAAAGGCAGCAGAAAATTGTATATGTAGCTTAAAATAAATTATTAGAGCTTTTACATTTTAGGAGTGAATTTTCCATTATAAGTTTTATATTCAGATAAGATCAAGTTTTATAGAAATTAGCATTTAAGAACTTTATTTACAGACTTTAGAAAATGGATTTATAAAGGTAGGTTTCGTAAATAGCTAGCTTTAAATAAATAATTGAAAGTTAGAATTTATAGAACATAGCTCTGTGGAAAAACATTAAGTTACTAGTTAATTGTCTTAATGGCAGCTTCATGGACATTGAGATAATACAGTTGGCACTCTTCTTTGATGGTTTGATGTTCATTGAGATTCTTATACCATGGGCTGATTTTCTGAGGTATAGTACATCATATTTTACAGAACCATGCTTCCATTCCTGACAGGGATGAAGCAGCAAGTGGTTACCCACTTACCCTACTATTTCAAAGGTAAAACGTGCATAATTCAGTTTACAACTCAATTATTATATACATGGCTATTTTTCGACTACAAAATTTGAACTATTTATATATATTTTTTATTCTGACCATCTGGTTGTTTACAAACTTGACTGCAGTTGGAAAATCCATTATATTTAATTACTAAACTAATTTTAATTCTGTTTTTCTAACTTTTTCTCCCTGGTTTATTATTACTGGTAGATTCCATTTTATTTACAACTTTATAAAATTCTGACAATTGTTATTGAAATTTTGGATTTATAAAATTAGATTCACACAATATTAAGACAACTACACTGGCATAATTAAAAGTTGGTTACAACATAAACTAAAAACTGCATTTATAATTAGTATAAAACTAAATCTTTCGCTATATATGTAGGAAGATGGCATCCGGAACGCTTTTATATATACAATTTAGACTAAATTACCTTTTAAAGTTGCAATTTTTTTAATAAATATATATTTGCAGTATATACATATACTATTTTAACTACAAACTTAGCACCCACATACATATGTTTGATCCTACATATATAGTCATTTAAGGTTGTTTAGATGGGTACTCTGAGAGGGTGTGAGGGTAAAATACATGAAACAAACAAGTGGTTGAAATTGACTGTTTCATTATAAAGCTTCTTATGTAGGTACAAGTAATGGTTGCACCAATACTAGAAGAGGTAAACATACTAATGCAGTTAAGCAACCTTCATTTTCATCAGCATTCTCACTCAATGCTATGGATTCATATTACAATTTTGATTTTTCTAATACCAGACTCATTCAAAATATCAAACTTTTCTATATACTCTCCTCATATACACTTCAATGAAAATTTTATATATTTCCTCCTTTAATTTCTTCACAGTTTTGACTGTGTTGAAGTCTTTGTCAGGGCTCCTGTTAAGAAAAATAATGGAGGAATAAAAATTGCATTGAAGTGTATATGAGAAGAGTATATAGAAAAAATTGACATATATGAATGTATGAAGAAAAATGCAAAGAAAGTGAAAGGAGAAGATAAGAATAATAACACTTTATCCAAAAGTGTCACATTGTTCCAAGATCAGAGAGGTCATTAAAATAAAATAAAAAACTCAATTGGATCAATAAACCTAAAAAAAAAAAATGCACATGTCCTATTTGGAAGAATTTTTTAAAAAATACATTACTCTGAAGATTTTCTGACTTTTATTATTTCAAATGAATGTACCTATTTTCTTTTATTTGTGAAAATATAACACTATTTTAAACCAATAATTACAGTGATTGTGAAAACATCTTTATAATATTTTAATCATCACTCAGTTGATGGCTTTCATGTTCATGCTAAAACTTTGGTTTATTTAGAATCAAAATCATGCATGGATGATCCTGAAAATTATTACTCTTATGTCTGCAACAATAATATCTTCATCATTTTCAATCATTATCTATCAATGGCAGCATAAAGGTCTCCCCAAACTCAATATATCTTTTTGGATCTCTAGCCTATCTTGCTAACATTACTCCCTTACACTTTCTTATTTCATCAATCCATATTGTATGTGGTCTCTTTCTATGATTTTTACAATCTCTTCTAATTCAGTTTAAGATTTCAACTGTCCATCTATTATCATCTCTTCTAAAAATATGTCCAAACAATTCCACTTCAGTCTCTGAATGCTTTCAATGATGTCAGTAGCATCTGTTTGTTCTCTTACCCATGTATTTCAAATTTGATTTCTTATAGTTACTCCTAGTATGCATCTCTCCATATTTCTTTGAGTTGTCTAAAGTCTCTGTATTGATCTTCTGTTAAGTTTCCAACTGTCAGATCCATAAGTAACAACTGATAAAATATATTTATTTAAAACCTTTCTTTTAAAATGTATAAGTATATTTTCATTCAATATTAAGTTATTTCTTCCAAAAGCCATCTAACCAAGTTTAATTCTATGACTAATTTTAATCATTATGTTTCCAAATGTAGTGATAATCTGACCAAGTTATGTGTAGTTGTTAACTTTATCTAACTCATTATTGTCAATCTTTATTTTCATTTTTTAAGAATATCCATAAAATATTACTTTAGTTCTTTTAATATTTAGTTTTAGTTTTAGTTTTATACTTTCATCTAATAACTCGGTCAATATTTCCTGAAGCTCTAAACCATTTTCTGCAAAATTGGGATGACTTAAATAATATCCATTTAAACCATTAAGCATCACATGATCACATTTCCAATACTAGCACATTAATTGTTTATAAACAGAGCAAAACTCTCCATACAGTATTGCCACCTGTGCTAAACAGAGTAATCTGTCATCCATTGATTACTCTGTTTAGCACAGGTGGCAATACTGTATGGAGAGTTTTGCTCTGTTTAATATTCATTTACTTATTTTATTTAGTTTTCAATTTTAATCAACAAAATACTTTCTACAGCGCTGCTACAAAAGTGTTTGAGATATGGAACTACCCTGCCACAACCCCTTCTCAATGTTAATCTTCCTAGTATCATTAAATAGGGTAATTGTTGCTGTTGAATTTTGCTAATTATTCTTCAGAATATAATAAAATCATGCATCTATAACTATAATTCGATGATCCCCTGCTTTTATCACTGAAGCAATGATTATATAATCAAATGTGTTTTTATAATCTACAAATCTAAAGCATAAAGGTAACTCATTTTAATTGATTGTTTCTATAACTTCTCTCTATATCAGCATATGATTCAAAGTACTAAAACTAATTTTAAACCCAGTTTGTTCTATGGTTTTTTGAAATCCAAAGTTTGCTTTTAGACGAGTTGTAATTATCTTGCTAAAAATTGTATATAGAACTGATAAAACAGTGATAGGTATGCAATTTCTAATATATTCTTTATCATTTTTTTTAAATATTAATACAAATATTGCATACTTTCAATCAACTATATAATTCTTGATAGAACTCTTTTACAGATTTCACAATGCCTTCTTCTTTTTTAATAATATTTCCATCTTTTTTTTATTATTGCATAAATAAGTTTCCTACCAATGTGAAAAAATGTTGTTTTACATTCCTGAGTCTTTTATTATTTTTCTATAACTTTCCCTGCTATTTGACAATTATACTTTTTACATTATTATCAACTCTTTTTTCACCATTTAAAAAATTCAAGATATTTAATTATTTTTAATGATTGTTTTTATATATTTTCATTTTTCTTCTTTTTGTCATAAATCCACTAAACTCAGTACAAATTTTACTGTTCTATTGCTGCTTTTCTATATCAGTGCTCTTTGTTGCAGTTTTTAGAATTGTATCAGTTATTTTCTTACTGATTTCATTCAAATCTGAATCATTTAAATTCAGTAAATATTTGAAAACGATTTGCAAGTTCTAAGTTAAATTCATTGGAATGCTTTACAATATTTGTTTAGCATTTTTATCAAAGTAACATTGCATAATATAATGTTTTTCTTTCTCTGAAAACTACAAAAATATACGTTCTCTGATTTATATCACCTTAACCAAATTCACCTATAGCATTTTCATATTTCAATTGCTAGCCAATTCCAACAATAAAGTCTCCTGTAACAATTTAAAAATATGTGGTGTGATATATCCATATAAAAATCCCCTAGTACTTAATCACTATGATAATTTGTTGGGGCATAAATCAAAATTATCTGCATTTAGTACCAGTTATTTAGCTGAATAACTGATCATGCAATGCTGTCTGATAGCCATCAACCTGCACAACATTTTTCTTGCACTTTTTAATGAATCCTACTCCACTTGTACTTCTAACATTTGTGTCTTTATTGTGTAGTAAATGTTCTCTTTTTAATTCAATTGTCTTTTCATGTTCCGTTCTAACTCCACAATGTCTAATGATGTTCCATTTAATAAGACACAGTTCATCTTTGGATTCCTGAAACCTTGCTTCACTTGTGACTTGCCATTGTAAGTCTCTAAACAAAATATTATAATTAGATGGCAGCCTGGGTTTGCAAAAATGGTTGGGCTCAATTATGTCAAGCCTTATTTAAGTAACCAAAGGTGAAAATTTTTAAATTTTAATTTACAATAATTATAGTATATTTAATTAGTGTATTATATTATTGGTATGTTATAGTAGTTGCAAAATTGTAATTTAAAATTAAGTAAATTTTATCAGTAAATCTCCTGAGAGTGATAAAGACTCAGACTGTTCAAGATAGCTAAGCCCTCTGGCAGGATGTGTATGAGATTTCATATGCAGTTTGTGAGGTGGACTAATTTTTAATAATATTAAAGTGATAATTTAATAGTGTTATTATTAATTTGAAAGTATAAACATTTTCGATACTTTATTATTATTAAATAATAATTAGATTTAAATTTATAACTCTTCTAAATTTATATTTATAATCAACCCTTAAGCATATTTTTATTGTGATTTAAAATAGTATTGAACACCTTAATTAATTATCATTAATGAATATAGGAGAAGTATTGATTATATGCACATACCACACTGTCATTGGTCAATTTTTGTATCATAATTCAATTGAATAAAAGGTATAAATAAGATAACATAAGTAGAGAGGGAGACTATTAATAAAAAAACAAGAGGAAAAATATTAAAATCTGAACCATAACAAAATTTAAAAAACCAAGAAGGAGTTGGAAAAAAATAATAATAATGGATTTCAGTTGACCTGAATCAAGATATATTGTGACTCTTAGATTATGGAGTAGAGAATTTTATTTTCTTGCATGCATTTTGACCTACTTATCTATCAATTGACAAATGCCAAGTTTCCACACTGTGATAAAAATGGGATCCATTTTGGAAAATGAGTATTTCACAAAAGGCTTCTTCACATCTAAAACTGGACAAGAAATTGTAAGCATGAGATTTTATTCTATATATTACAATAATTTTAATCACTATTATCATTATGTGTGTTTAAAAATTACTCGTCATTTATTTAGAACAAAAAATATATATTCTGTGCATTCATTTTTAAAAACAAAAAAAGTAAAATATGTTTTTATTTTATAAATGAAGCAAATAAATCAATAATATTATAAAAATATTAAATTACAGACTTTTTTTTTTTTTTTAGAATTTCACTTACAACTGACTCCAGTGGCATTGCAACTCTTAAAATAACGATCAAACCTCCAAAAGATAAAATAAAATTGTGTAACATTATAATCGACTTTATAAACAGTAATTAATGTATATATAAAATAATTTCTATCTGAATAAAACAAATACAATTTTACTTTTGTTGGGTATCTATTTTTAACCTACACGTAAGTGCATAAAAATTGTAATGCAAAACAAACTCAAAATCACATAGGACTGTAACAGTCACGCAAATAGAACTGGTTATCAAATGGTATTTCTTGTAGACTGTTGTTGTAGAGAATTATATTAGAAAGATATCATCTTAGCTTTGCACTCCATTGTGGAACAGCTAGATAGGAAATATACTTAATGAAATATAGAATAAAATTATATATTGTTTTAGTTCATCGTTGACATAACCAAGAAAACCAATTAACTTGGGTATTAGCAAAGTAAAATTATATCTTTCAAAAATTGTACTATTTTGTATGACTTTTATAAAATATTATTTTTGTATGATATGAAAAAGTTTGTTGATACAGTTTTAATAGTTTGTTGCATATTTTAATTGCAGGTGAAATGGAATTTTAAAAATAGCCATAAAATTTGCTATAAAACTTTAAATATATATATAACCAGATGTTTTATCCACTTCAAAAGCAACTATCAGAAAATCAAAACTAAAATGTATACTTTTAGAGATTTTCAAAGAGATTGAAATTCATATTTAAGGATTTACTTTTTTTTCTGTATTAGGAGTAAGAACCATAACATGTGTACTGATTATAGTCAGAAATGATAAAAAAAAAATTTTAATTTTAAAAAAAGTTTGGATTGCATTAAGTTTCTTTTTATTTTGTTGATTGTAATCTATTTAAAAGGCTGAGCCGTATTTTCTCATTTATTTAAAAATTAATTAATGTATCAAAAAAGATAAGAACCCTGGTTAGGTTTTGTTTATAATTAATATTAAGTGAGAGATAGAGATTAATGCTCGTCATAACTTTTTAATTAAAATTAGGTGGGAGATAACAATTTCATATAAAATCTTTGTGTATTGATTCGATTTTATAATGCTTTTACATTCACTAATGGCTGACTACTGATATTCTAACTTTAATATTTGCTATACATGGTGGATGCCATATATTTTTGACAATTGTTGATCATGTCTTATATTACAACTGCTGATATAATATATTTTTTTGCAAATAGAAAATTACTGTCAATTATTTCCTATGCTAATAGCAGCTATCCATTCATCATGCCAAAACTACATGCCATGAGAAACTTTCCTAAAAGTATGCAATGCTAGATAAATCCAAATACAAACCCCAGAGCTCCACAATTGTAACATCATGAATATAACCTATAAGCCTAGTCCAGAACTAATCCTAAAGATTGCTTTCATACTCCTAATTAGATAAATGGAAATCAAAACCTTCATAATGAACTCTATATAGACTTGAACTTTGCACCTAATCCTGAAAGAAATCAACCACACTGAACATTAATGCCTCAGAGGTAAACAAACATTTCATATCATAACCAGGGCTTACAATCTCCTAGTCTAAATCTCTTTTCTTAAGTCTCAACTTAATATAAAAAGAAATATGCACCTACAGTAAATTATGTATAATCAGTTAAATATCATTAATTACATTATAAATATTTTTGTTATATGTATTGGAGCTGTAGTTTTAAAATTTTATATTTTAAATTTATTTGTCCAAGTGTATATTATGATTTATGTTTTATAGTTTTTTTTTTCTTATGTCATTAATTTTTGTTAGAAGCTTTAGTAGATACTATTACTTTTCTTTTCTAACTCACCTGTTTCCTATTTTTGGTTGAAATTAATTTAGTTAATCTGTGTTTGCATTTCATAAAGACTGTAAATCTTTGGCTAGCAATTTATCGATTATTTAGTTCTGTTTTTCTTAAATCATGGAGATTTTTTTTTTAAGATTACATAAAATTATAATCTTTTCTCTGTTGTTAGAATCAGCCTTAATGTCACACTGTTTGATTTCTTATGAGTGTTTGCACGTATATGACATCTCTATTATATCCATATGTTTTGTTGGATTTTAGTGGAAGCTCACACTGAATTGTTCATTTACTTCTGTAGAAGATCACTTTCTTTTAAAATCTCTAAGTAAAGGAAAGTTGAATTTGTTTTGATAAATCACTGGCAGGAAGAAATCATAAATCTCTTTAATTATCGGATGAGAAAACAAACTTATCTGCCAAAGTGTTTAATGTGACAATGCTCACATACACTTTTTGATAAACTAGGTGTTGGAATTCAAGTCAAACTTTTATATTTTGTTTGACAACTATTCATTTTGAAATTTAATAATGTATTAAGAATTATAATTGCTTGTGGCTGACATTTGTCTCTGTGTCCTTTCCTCAATTGTCTGAACAACATTAAAGGTCTCTTTCTCTTCATGGGTCTAGCTGGTATCATCGATCATCATTAACCTTTGGTCACCATAAATTAAATTTTCTAGGTTGATAGTAGCCTAGTGGCACTCTCTGTGATAAAAAGTGAAACAGAATGATTTATTTTAATTTTGTAAATTTCAATTTACCAGTACAATGGATAAGTAAATTTTATTGCTACCAATGTGGGAGTTTGACATTGTAAAATTCATGTGAGATTTTATTCAGACAATTGAGGAATATTTCAGGTGTAAAAGGAAAAAGTTAGCATTAGGTATTATATTGTGCTTACTATGATGGGTATGTTGGAGTAGTTTTGAATAGAGGTTTGTCTTTTTCAAATGAATAATGAAATAAACAGACAAATAGCATTTGTCTTTTGGATTTCTAAAAAAAAGTTTTTGAACAGTGATAAATAAATAAAAATAAATATTTGTACACATTTTTTAATAATGTGATTTTTTTTAAAACAGAAAATAAATGTTTGGAAATATAGATATATTGGGTTTCAATCATGTTTGAAAATGGAATCCAATGTAGAAATTGATAGGATAGTAATATTGAAAGAAAGCCATTTCTGTCAAAAATCCCCAAATAATAGAAAAGATAAAAGAAGAAATTGAAACACAGATGATAATAAAGGTGATAATGGATCGGAAACAAAGTCAGCAGGATCTGATGAAAGACAATAGAGAAATAAAACAAAAGTTACTAGAAATGAAACAAAGTCAGCAAGCTATGATGGAAGAAAATAGAGCAATGCTGGAGAAGTTCAAAGTTGAAATGATACAGGAAATAAAGTAAAGAGACAACAAATAATGGAAAGAGTTGAAAATAACCAAGAAGCCATAGAAAAAGAACTGACTAAAGAAATTCAGGAAGTTAAGATGGTAAAAGAAAATGTGACAGATGTGAGAGATTAATTCATACCAAATAGTGTTAGAACAGATCAGGTGGAAATAAAGATAAAGAAGGGCAGAGAATGGATACAGATAGATAGTGTTGTGGGAAATTTAGAGAATGCATATTAAAATATAGAAGAATTGTGTAAGTTAAAAACAAAGATAATGTAAAGAAGTCTCTGCAAACAATAAAAGAATAACTGTACCTATTGAACAGGAATTTAAAACTAGGAAAATGGTCAGGAAAGGATTATAGAATATGAGTTTGAACCAGAAGTGGAATCTACTTACAGAGCCAGTTTGTTCAAGCATTCAAAAAGACAGTAGAATAGTTATTCTATCCATTTACTATTATTGATGTAATCAATAATAAAGTGAGGCATTTTGAAGAAATGTGAAGATTTATTAAGATGAAGGGTCTTCAAGTATATGTTGTAGAAATGAGAGGAGATGATGCTTCTTGTACTAAAAGAAATACTCATAAATGCTTAATTAGTAAAATATCTAAAACTATTAACTCCTGGAGAATTGAAGATTATGCAGAAATTAGCTGCAATGGTAAAGAATATGATATCTGACCACAAATAAGTCAGATTCTTAAAAAAGACATTTAATTTTTTTTTTAAAAAATCACAATCTCATGACAGAATTCAGGACAAACATTCAGCACCATTTGTGAGGGGGGGAGGGTAAATGTTTAAATGTTTTTTTTTAATTAATATAATGTTTTTATTTATTTATTTTATGGTGTGATGGGGCAGTTGAAGCAGATACTTTATCTGCTTCAAAAGCAACCATTGGAAAATCAAAACTAAAATGTATATTTTTAGAGATTTTCAAACAGAGAGAAAACCATATTTAAAAATTTTGGATTTTTTATGTATTAGCTGTACATGCCATAACACATGTACTTGATTATTAGTAGAAGTTGTAACAATTTATTTAAAAAATAGTTTAGATTGCAATAAGCTTTTTTTGGTTGAGTGTGATCTATTTTAAAAGCTGAAACTGATTTTCCCATTTACTTAAATTTAATTAATGTTTAAAAATAGATAATAGCCCTGATTGGATTTTGTTTTCAATTAAGATTAAGTGGGAGATAGAGATTAACCTTGGTCAAAAATTTTTAATTAATGTTAGGTGTGAGATAAAAATTTCATATAAAAACTTCATGTTTTGACTGTGATTCTATGATGCTTTTACATTTGCTAATGGTGGATTGCTGATATTCTAAATTTTATATTTGCTAATGGTGGGTGGCAGATGTCTTATATTTTTGACAATTGCTGATCATGTCTTATATTACAACTCTGATATAGTATATATTTCATGAATGAAAAATTACTAGCGATTATTTGATGAGCTAATAGAAACCATCCATTTGCATGCCATAAATATGTGCCATAAACCTTCCTAAAAGTATGCAGTGCTAAACTAATCCAAAGATGAACTGAAGCTTAACAATTGTAACATCATGAACATAACCTAAATGTCTAGTCCAGAACTGATCCTAAAGATTGCTTTCATATTCCCAAGCAGGTACATGGAAATGGTAAACCTTCATAATGGACTATTTCTATGTAGACCTGAATATTGCACATCATGCTGGAAGAAATCAATCAGACTGAACATTAATGCCTCTTAAGTTAACAAACTTTTTATATCATAACCAGGGATTACAATTTCTTAGTCTAAATCTATTTGCTTAAGTGTCAGCTTAATATAAAAAAATATGCACTAGAATAAATTATGTATAATCAATTAAATATCATTAAGTAATTTATAAATATGTTTTTATTATATGTATTGTAGTCATAGTTTTAAAATTTTATATTTTAAATTTATTTGTCCAAGAGAGTATTACCAGTTTATATTTTATACTTATTGCTTTTCTTTATTATATCATTTCTTATTGTTAGAAGATTTGGAAGATACTATTAGATTTCTTTTTAACTCACCTGTTCCCTATTTTTGATTAAAATTAATTTAGTTAATATGTGTTTGCATTTTATGCAAACTGTAATTTTTTTGACTAGTGATTTGTTGATTATTTAGTTATTTTTTTATTAAATTGTGGAGACTTTGTTTTGTACTAATTAAGATTATATAAAATTGTAATCTTTTCGCTTTTTGTTGGAATCACTTTTAAGTTCACACTAGTTGATTTCTTATGAGTGTCTGCAGGTATATGATATCTTTATCATGTCCTGAAATTTTGCTGGATTTTAGGAAAAGCTTACTCTACATTCTTTTTTAACTTCCATACAAGATCATTTTCTTTTGAAATCTTTAAATAAAGAAAACTGGAATTTGTTTACATAAATCACTGGCAGGAAGAAATCATAATTCCTTTGAATTGGTAGGTGAGAAAACAAAATTAACTGTCAAAGTGTTTAATATGACAATGCTCATATACACTCTCTGATAAACCAGGTTGAGGAATTCAAGTCAAATCTTTATATTTTGTCTGACTAATATTTATTTTGGAATTTAATAAAGTATTAAGAATTACAATTGCTTCTGGCTGACATTTGTCTCTGTGTCCTTTTCTCGATAGTCTGAACAAATGTTAAAGATCTCTTTCTCTCCCTGAGTCTATCTGGTATCATCCACTATCATCAACCTTTAGATCACCATAAAATAAATTTTCTAAGTTGACAGTAACCTAGTGGCACCCTTGGTGATAAAAAGTGAAAACAGAATGATTTGTTTTAACTTTGTAAATTTCAATTTACCAGTACAATATTAATTCTAATATTCTCAAAGATAAATGATGAATTCATAATATTATTTCTGGTAGCTTCCATGAAATAAAAATATATATTTAGCTATTATATTTTTATTACATGAAGGATAGTACATCAACATAGGTCCATTATTTAATACTTCTTCAGATCATAACTGTGCATTATCAATTCAAAATTTTCATATCAAAAAGAAGCTTCATGTCTATTATTTTACTGTTTTCTACCGTGTTATGCCATTAAATTTTAGCCATTTATACATTTCATCTTTGTAATAAACAACTTTGTATTTGATTGCCACATGTATACCATATAATACTAAACCATCCTTGCATTATACTACTGTTACATAATGCTTTATTGACAACCCTCTTTTACAGGTTACAGTTTTGATTGCTCCAGAAATCTTCTTCAGAACTTTAAATTAGGAGAAATAAAGTTCTGAAGAAGATTATTGGGGCAATTGAAACTGTAAACTGTAAAAGAGGGTGGTAAATAAAGCATTGTCTAACAGTAGTAAAGTGCATGGATGATTTAGTATTACATGATAACTTTGTATTTGATGATCGTCCACTATTACATAAACTATTGACACAACATCGGAATTGTTTGCACACACAAATATGATTAAATGTTATAATGACATGAAAGACAAAGAAATTATGAAGTGTTATCTTTAATGGAAATTGTATAATCATTAAATTATATAGATGAATACAAATGAGCACAGTTATATTTGACACTTTATGTATTTGTTAAACTTATAAAACTGTATGTGTCACTAAAACTGGATATAGATATTACTTTAGCATATATGGCTTATAAGAAATTTATCTCAAATTTTCATGTATTGAATTTGTTACTAAAAAGATATATGAATGACAATTAGTATTAACAACATATTATTTCATTGATATTATGGTCCATAACTTTAATTGAAATGTGCTATCAAAATATGGCTGTAAATCATGTTGTATCTCATCTCACCTTTCACTAATGGACTAATTCATATTCCAACTTATTTTGAAGACATCATAAGATTGAGCATTTATGATCACATTCAAATAGATAAATGAATGGACACATATTTCCAATGTCATATATAGACAAAGTGTGATTAAGTACAGTGAATCATATTGATTTTATTGTGGAAGGGATTTATGATTATAAGAATTCAATTCATTTGGAGGTAAGGAAATGGCAATAAATTGTTGTTAAACGTGAATGGCAATAAAAGCAGTGAGAAAACTTCATATTAGAAATGAAAAGTTCTAGATCCTAAACTAAACACGGTGCAAGTTCCTCTCGAACATCCAGAAATATTTCCATTTTTATTGCTGAGAGAAGTTGTCATGGTACAACTGGAAGTGTTGGGTAAACTTGAAATCCCTTTCATTAATAATTGCAACAGATGGAACAATTATCACGGGATATTCACAGCTAGTATTATTAATGTATCAATAAATATTTTTAAAAATCCAAATATGAATAATTACTCGTTAACGAAAAGGCATAATCTTCTTTCATAAATTGTTCACATCTATGTTAGTAAAAAATTGGCAGCTAACATTATTAGCACATAAATAGAAACTTAAACAATAAAATGCTAGTAGTGAATTGTTAACTATACAAAACAATCTAAAAAAAAATTGTTTTCTTTCTTACAGTAAAATGAGATAAAAAAAACATTAAAATGGCTATAATTGGCTCGTTAGGAAATTTTTATCGAAATTGTCATAAAATTGGCTATCTTACATAAATCAAATGTTTTCTAGATGTAGTCTAATCAAATTAGAAGGCCTGAATAAAATTCTCAATATTTGAGTTTATATGCACATCTCAGACCCATAGGATATTACTTGTAAATGCAACCTCCACATTGGTGATTAAAATTAATTTTGATAAAGCATTATATCTATTGTCAAGTCTTTTCAGTCCAAAACTCTTAATAATAATGCCAAGATATCAATTCAATATCTGTACCCAAAGGGGATAAATACCAAGAGAAGTGATTGATGATAAGCTGGGATAAAACCTAAACCAATTCATGAAAATAAGAGTGCTATTGCTAATAGATACCCAAGTTTTATATTGCACGTGAAATGGATTCACCAAATTGGTTCTGGCAGTTGTAACAAAATTAAAAGTATTGCTAAAAGTGATTGTTCAAACAGCTGATAGTTACAAATACCAAAAATAAGTTGAACTATATATTATCATTCAACAAGTGTCAACAACCACTAGTGAAGAGTCATCAACCATATGTGAATAGTCCATAATAAGCAATATTGGTTCTACAACATCAAAGTTAGCAGAACAACACAAGAAGATTCCAGATAATGATAAATTTAGTGAATATGATGAAACCATAAAGTAATGAAGACATCTGTTATTACAACTATTGACTAATCATTGGCCAGGATAAGGTAATTTTACATATCAACATTTTTCTAGTTAATAATCCATCATATCTCAATAAATTTAAGCATTTATCACTGAAGACCAATAAATTGACTATAGGTAACATATATCCAATTGTTGATACATATCAATGGGTGATGGTGCTCAGTGAATCTAATTGTTTACATTGTGAGATTTGACTATAAATAATCAGTTAAGTTTGAAGTAAAGGAGACAACTGTAAATTATTGTCAAACCCATAATACACTATGCAAGATATTTATTATATGGTGAAGGAAGTGAGGTAAGTTCACATTATAACTTTACACTGCTAGAACCTAAATTAGATATGAAAGTATGTTATCACTGACCAACAATCTGTCACATTATCTACTTATGAGGCAAACTGTCACTCTAAAGGTGAAAGTGGTAGATAACCTAGAAAAACAACCTAAGGTCTCTTACTTAATAGTTGATGACAACCAGATGCTATACCTCATGAATTGTATCAGATGAAGGTATAAACATTGTATATCTTGTAAATATACATTTGTATATTAGTTTTCATTAATAAATATTTAATTACATTATTTGGAATTTCTGTATATGATCATTATGCATTAAACACAACAAAACATTAACTGAATTATTTAAATTAAAGGTTAAAGATAATTCAAGATCTAGATATAAGCACAGATGTAATGATGGTTAAACTGACATTTATTATGAGAATTACCGAAGTTTTTAAACAATACTTAACATCAATTTAGGATCTCTAAAATTATTTCATATAAAATTTTAGTTCGTAAATAAATAAATAAAAATCATTTTTAACATGTAATAAATGTATATTTATAATCCATTCCAATTCAAATTAAGTTATTATGCAAAATGATGGCGTAACTGATTGCATGCTTGTGAATATCTTGTGATGTAGCATGTTGAAAATAAGGGTTATAAAGTTTTCAGATAATAATCAAGAAATATTTGATTTTTTTTTTTTTTACTTTACTGCTGTTTTTATTAAACAAAAGTTATTATTTCAATTAGATATAATTAAAAAGTTATATTATATACCTCCATGCATATTGTAGCAACATTTAAATAACGTTTTTGTAACTTCCAGAAGAAAAAAATATTTAATAAATAATATTAAAGTTAAATAATTATAATTAAGTTGATCAATAATCCAATAAAATATATAAAAAATATTTAAATTTTTATACTATAACTTTGATGATTATACATCAATTTATTTAAAATTGTAATGCACTTTTAGATTATTAATTCAATCAATCAAAGACTGCTAATTTATTCATAAACGAAGTTCAAAATTTAATTTCTTTACAGCAAGATTGAGCAGAGTCAATATATTTAAACTATTGCCTACAAATTCTATGATTAGTTCTTTTGAAAATCATTTGTATCAATTAAGTCATAAGCTCCAATATTTTTTAAGGACACAAATAATCATCAAAATTGTGGAACAAGAAAACCATTTTTTATTTCTAAATTTTTATGTTCTTGATCAAATGAAATAAAATTGTTTGACGTTAAAATCAAGCGTTCGCCTTGCAAGCAAGTAGTTTGTTGTAGTTGGTTGTGGGTTCGCGCCCGGCCGATGCTATGACATATGAAAAATATATATATATATATTATTGAGATTTTAATTTTAACATAATTCTATGAATACAAACTAATATTAATAAATTGTTTTTATTGATTGCATAAAACATTAATTTATAGTTAAATATTATAATAGTAACTATGCTGAATATGTGTAGAAAATAGAACGAGAATGTCTTGATAAAAGTGGGAGAAAAATCAGTTGCAAGATTTGACGAAAAACACAGAATAAAAAATACTGCTATAGAATGAGTTTTACCATGACAATAGATATTAATCTATGAACCACAAACATAGAAAATCCTGTTCGATTAATCTGATTGGTATTTTGTATTTCTTCTGCAAAAAAATTGTTTCGGAACTATTACACTAACATATATCATTGTATCTCTCCAATGCATATATTTATCATATGTTCTCATTGCTTATTTTAGAATGTCTTTGAGAATATTTATAAAGTAAAATCCATGAAGCCATCCCACTAAATCCACTCTTGAGCTCATTATTAAACACACTTGAGAAAATGTTGTATTACTCATGGATTGCATGTCCAACCTAACAAAAGATATTATTTTATAATAGTATATCATATAGTAGAAACATTCGAAAATGAAGAACATCTTCGTTAGATTTACGATGTTGGCATTGAGCATTATTAAGAAAGGTGTTGTTTTTGTTTTTTTTTAATTTCACTATACCATACAACAAAAGTCAATCAAATCAAAGTGTTATATATAATTAAAGTAGTTATTTTCACTGTTTTGAAATATGTTATCTTTTGACCTATACAAAGATACAGCAGGAAAGTGTAGTCTGTGTTTCATTCCAATAATTTTTGTACACCTTTCTACTTGTAAAACTACCTAAGTATTTCATATCGGTTTATATTTTCATGTAGAAACCATCCAAGCAAATAATTTCTTTTACTATCACTGGCTCAATGCATACTTTACTTTATTATACTTTAATTATTATTCAATGTGTGAATGTATATGTACATTCAAAAACTTTAAGTACATTCTGTAAATTGCTTTTGATGTTAAAAAATACCACAATCATCAGCATATTGGAAATCCAGTACTCAAGAAGTTGAAGGGATTTTTCCAATTTTAATTCATTAATATTACAAATTCCACCATCAAACTGTATGCAATCTGATTGCTGATTTAATAAGCTAATTATAAACAGTTTCATAAACCACAATCATAAAATTTAAAACAATGTTGAAGCAAGAGTATGTTCCTTGTTAAAGTCATTTCAATTTTTTTTCGCATTTAAGAAATGTAATTATAAAATTTCCTTTTTTATTATGAGGAAGCTCTAAAATATTTATAAAGGTTAATGGACAACAAACTAATTTCAACTATTGACATAATTTATTTTTATTAACTGATATAAATGTCTTAATAAAATCGATGAAAACAATATTAAAATTTCTTGAGGCCATAATTTTTTTGCACTTTTCTAGCAACAAAAATACATTTCTAGAGTTTTTTGTTACTCTGATAATCTTTGGTAAAAGGTCTTCTATGGCTATTAGCAATCTGCTAAACATATAGTCTAAGTTAAAGTACCATTTGCATAATATGTATTGATAATAGAGTGCTAATGTTATCTATTGTTTGTGTTTTATAAAACTAGAACAATTATAGCATTCTTTAGATGGGTGGCATAATTTCATAAACCCATATATTTTTAAAAAAAATCCAATATTTTTAAGCAAATATATCACCAGAAGGTTATAAAAATGTATCTCAAAATGTATACCTATTGCAAAGTGGCATACATCTACTTTGCATGGGATTCCATCTATGTAACTAATGTTTTACAAACTATGACTGAAGATATCATCTTAAAATTTATTTGCATCTATGTCAAGGTAAAATATGGTAACATTACATACTTGTTAATATTGAGTTTTTCATTAAAGTTAATTAAGGAAGTAAGTTTCTCATACTGTCATCACTGTTTTATGTCATATTAAAATAAAATGATTGTGCGAAAGACCACAATAGCACTTCGTATTTATAACTGAAGATCAAATCAATTAAACATTATTAATCATTTTCAATTTAAACGGAATGGGTGTTATTAGCTATTTAATGCATTGCATACAGCCAATAAGAAAAATGAAAAAATATTCACATAATGCAGAAAGATTTTCTATATTTTTCACAAGGTCGCATAAGACGTATTTTAAAGTTGGTGTAATTGGAGTTGTCAATATGACTATCTGTATATACAAATATACGAATATTCAGGTGAAAATTTTATTTTGAAGTACTACTACAGTTTTTATAAACAATCGTATAAATTAAATAAAATTTATTCTTTCTATATTAAATTATATTGTGCTGTTTATACAAAATACTTGATATTAAAAACAAAACATATTATAAGACAATGACCTAAATATGGGAACTAGGTAAGATTTACAAAATGTTGTGAATGTGATACATCAGATGTAATAATATTATTAATATTTAAACATTGTAAGATAATTCAGATTTATATTTTTGTAGGACATCGATGTGGTATAGAAAAGATAAGTATTTGAAGGCACCTTAACCAAAATTTAGTCAAACTAGGAAATTGTTGTTAAATTACTGGAAAAAAAAACATTTTGATCATACAATTGGAAAGTATTTAAAAATTAAAGTAAAATAAATAAATTTAAAAGTGTTCTTATAAATGAGAACTTTAAAATATGGACCTGTAAAAAATGCAGAGAAAAATATCTAGAGTTAATGCAAACATCTTCACAGAAAATAAATATGAAATCATTCAAACAAACCAATAGCATATCCATAATTATATCCATGAATATTTTTTTTTTAATTTTCTAATCTGTTTAAGGTAAAAAACTTAATTATGAATATAAAATATTATGGGAAATATATGTTCAAAATCTATTATGAAAGCAAAAAAACATTTGAGTGTGATTTTGACTTTGACAATTAGAAAATTCTATCATCTATGCTGATGTTGACAGAAAGTCACTTGTGGCACATTATAAGTTAAAAGAGACTGCAAAAGATGAAAATATATGTGCAGAAAATTTTGAATTTAATTTGTAAGATACTGCCAAATGTAGATTTTTTGGAATGCAAATTTTATATATGGATTGAACTATGAATATACCATTAAATAAGTACAAAATGAAGAATATATGACCAAAAGTGACAGATAGAGGCTGCAACATGTAGATATATTTTTTTTAATAATCATGCATTTGGTTTTAATAAAATGAAATCATCTCTTTTACTATTCACTGCTTGTATAACAATTAATGCTTCTTTAATCTTTTCACATCTTGATTCATCAATATATAATAACATATATCCACAAAAATTGATACATAACATTACTTTTTGCTTGACAAATATGACATTTTTATAATTATTCACTAACTTATTAACATTATTTGTAACAGAAATAAAAAACATTAAAACCATCGTTTTATATATATATTATAACCTACATATAAACCATCGTTTTATATATATATTATAACCTACACTCCCAACACTGCTCATATACCTTACATGAGCGAAATGCCCAGGCACCAGTCCTATTAATGAATAGAATAATATAACAAAGATATAATATAAAATTATTACTGAGACTCTATATTTAAATTTATGTTCAGCTCAGCTCAGTGGGTGGCTATAGGCAGTTCTTAAGATACAAGATAATAAATGAATAAAAGAAGAAATATTATAAAACATTCAATATAATGTAAATTCCTTTGTTAATTGCTCGTGTGATAAAGAATCATAATGTTTATCTTGATACAGTCTATTAAAATATACTTTAAATCTAATTTCTTCCTTCATCCAAGTATAACATATATCAGCTTGCTATAATTATATTCTTAAACAATTTTATTACTTGGCATATCATAATCTAAACATCTACTTTAATGCCAATCAAGAAATAAACAATAAGATCTCAGGGACTTTTAACAAACACAGTTGAATTAAATAAACTACATTGGCCCATAAGTTATAATTCTAAAGTATGACAAAAGGTAATGAAACAAATTGACTAAATATTTTACTGTGTTTCAGTAATAAGATAATGACAGAAATAGGGTATTTTTAATCTCATATCATCATCTAACAAATAGACTGACTTGGCAACCTTTTTAATATGTTTATCCAGTGGCAAATGTCCTTTTATAAATTTTGGATTAAGAAAAACAATTTTGTCAGACACTAGCAAATTTAATATTATAACTCTAAAATAATATATCTATTTTGTAATAGATTTATGAAATGTGGAAATGGAAAAACAGAATGTACACAAGAATAACTCAAGACACAGTTTTTTAAGATTTTAAATAACTAAAACAAATCATTTATTACAATAAAATAAACTTGGTTTAACATGATATTTACAAATGAACTATTTGTCTTACATATTTCTTTAAATTATCAAATAAACTTTGAACATCAGTTTGGGATTATCCCTACTATCAAAGCAAATTAATAACAAAACTTAAATATCCTGACTTCAAACATATGCTTTGCCTACATGTTTCATTTACATAACAATAAATAAATGACATATTATATTATTAGCACAAAAAAAAAAATAGATACTTTCCAGAGGATATTACTGTTGATTGATAAAATAAATCAAATTAATTATATTTGGTTCTCAACAAAGCAACTTTCTTTAATTGACTAAATAATCACTTTCAATTACATATACCTTTAATGCATAGCAACAAAATCATGTTTATTCTGGTGATTTGATGATTTATAACTTTTATTTAAATAAATACACTGTATTTTAAAATATTTATTTCCCACTTTAATCTCAATACTTTTTTTCTATTAAATGAATGTAATGTATTTCAAAAAACATTTATTCCTCATTTTAATTTCAATATCGCTATACTTTATATAAGCAATATTATTTATATTATGTGTGTGTGTGTGCATGTTCAAGCAGCAATAATATAAAACAATCTTTCTATAACCTTTCCATTCATCAAGAAAATATCATACAATTATTTTATTTTGGACAATGTCATAGTTCATCAATAAAATAAGAAACTAATATTACATCAGCAATTAATCTATCAATTTATCTGGCCACCTATTAATTAACACATAGCTATATTTTCATGATTATACATACTATACATTATACGTGATATCTACATGAGGAGCAGATAAACTCTTACTGAAAACTTCTACAATAATTCATCTGATTCTAAATATACTTTTGGTGGGGACTTTTTCCTCATCATCTGGGCCCTAAGAAAACATCACTTCAAAACATCATTTAATCATACGCATATAATATCAACTAGGCTCTACTCATGGAAAATTATTAACATAGACTAAGTAAGCAAATATTTTATCTGTACAGACATTATAACACAATCAGATTTCTTTCCATTCTCATAGCTTTTCTAAATATTAAACATTATAAATACATGCTGGCAGATAAATACATCCAGATAGCATATCAATCCATTCAACTAGGTAGAATATGACAATGTCCGAAATTTATACATAAAATATTCACAAACTGAACTTTGTCAAACAAATGTCATAATTGTGCAAAACAGACACACATCTGCGAACAAAAATATATATAAAATTAACTCTAAATTACACACTATGCAGGCAACATGGTAATTAAATATTGCATTAAGGTATAACATTTAATTTAAAATAAACTTTAGGTTACTTTTAAAATTTAATATTCATAGTTATTACGAATGAACTTTCTTTCATATCTTGCAAACTATTTCTTTTAAAAATTCGTTGATTTAAAGAAAGAACAAAATTCTCACTTTGAGATAATAAAGTATGCAAAATAAATATAAACCTCTCTAATAATATATTTAAAAAATATATTTCTATCTTTTACCCTCGTAAAAGAACAATAAGACCTATTTGAACATAATCAATTTTTACCAGCATATTCCTCATTTGGATATGCTGCAGAGACGGTCTTGAAGAACAAAATTACCCAAATTATATATTAACATAATAATAAATAAGCATATCTACCTATCATATACAAACATCTGATCCGTCCCACACCACTGATTATCAAGCTGAATGGCATCCTTTGGAACATGTACAAATGGCCTTGATGACAAAATGCTGTGTACCTTTGGTCCTCTGGGTGCAATGAGATTTTCCAGTAGCTTGCGGTCCGATCAAATGTTGAGAATATGCTTCTCCCTCAAAACCCAAGAGGCAATTCCTGAACCGGCAAAGGATGTCATGTTCAGGGACTGTATGTTGGTTTAAAATATGTGCATCTAAGCAGACCCGAAGGGAACCATCTTTCTTTTTCACAACAACTAGAGGATTAACATAAGGTAGGGGCCAGGCTTGATGATCTACCAATCAATCATCTTCTGGATCTGTTGTTGGACCTCTGTTTGATACTGATGAGGAATTGGATATGTACATTGTTGGAATGTTTCATTGTCCTTCAGTTTGATTCTATGAATGTATCCTTTGATTATGTCCGGTATTTTAGAAAAAATAAATCTATACTGAGACAACAAATGGGAAAATGGCCCAAGGTATTCTGTGCCAATGATACTCAAACCGTCTAACTTAATTTTAATATTTACATCAACTGATTCCTCTAGCATAGCCATTAATTGACTGTCCTGACTAACATAATTTATCCTGAGACAGCAAGTCTCTTCCACATACATAAAAGTTTGGTTACAATAATTGATAGTACAATTGTTAAGAGTCATGAAGTCTGAGCCAATTATAACTTCAGACATGATCAAGGATACATGCTCAAGTTCTAAATTATTAATTTTAAAGTTAATAAAAATCTATTTATTAGATAACTTTACCCTCTTGCCATTGGCCAGAGTTACATGCAGGGACTTCAATGGCAAAATAGGTAACGATTCATTAACTTGCATAACCCTATGATAGACATCCTCAGATACCAACGAGGCCTGACTACCTTTATCAAACAAGGCATTGATGGTTAATCATAAAATAGTAATTCTGATCACAGGACAACAGTATAAAATTGGACGTTCATTTGACCTTTCATTTTCCCAACCCTCTATGTCAAAATCAATATTGTTTATCATCCAGTATATTGTGTTCCCCAGATATCTATGAATAGGGCCCCAAAGTGAGGAACGTTTCATTGAAGTCCTTTCTAGTTTAATGCTCTATCATTCTTAGTATTGGCCACACCCTTTCTAGGTGTGGATTGCATGCCACTGGTGGATTGTTGAACACCATCATCATTCTTCCTTAGAATAGAGTGAGGATTATAATAAGGTGCACTTTTTATTTTTGACTTTGGTCAGTACCTACTTCTGCTTCTATCTAACCTATTTTGATACCATGGGGATTTACCTTGTATTTTAATGCTATTTACAGAGGCAAGGGATTCCCTATTAGCTCTGGTCTTACCATCACTCACTTTATTGCTAATTTCAATGGAATCTAACAGATCAACAACTTCCTCACTGGTTTGCCTGTCTGATGCTATTAAGATCTGTTCTACATGGCAAGGAAGGTTGTGCCATAATATGTGAACAATTTGTTGTTCAGATAAGAGGTAGGCAGTGAGGGTCTTCAATTTTCCAGCCTGTTTCCTGAAAAATTGAGTGTAACTACCCTTATAATGATTGTACTTTTCTTGAGATATTTGGTACTTCATGTTGTCCTGCTTATCCTCTCCCCAAAAACTAATTAGCAGCAAATGCTTAAAATCTCTGTAAGTACATGTTTATCAAATAAAGATTGCCACCAATCCAAAGAAGATGAGTACAGATGGTTGCTTGCAATTGCAATCCTCTCCACTTCTGACAATGGACAAAGTAAAAACAACTCATCCAGGCTTTGCAAAAACTCGAAGGGGTTTTCCAAGTACTCCCCTTTAAGAGACTTAGTGGTTAGAAACTTAAGAGCTGTAGAATCACATGAATCTCTCTCATGATTTATCCTCACTTTCTCTGATTCTAACTTCTGCAAATCTATTCTGCTATTTCATACCTCTTCTATGGATCCTAAAGAATACTGATCAACTAGACCACAACATACTTCATTAACCTCAGTAGCATTCAACTTTGCAGTACCTAATTGCCTTACATCCATCTTTAAATGCTGCTTTTGGCCTAAAGTATCCTAAACATATCTCTCTAACCAAGTTTGACATCTCCTCCATTCACAACTCAGTTCACTTCTAAGTCTATCATCTACCCTGTCTGAAAAGACTTGTCTATCCACAGAACTCTTTACACCATCTATTTCTATTTTCAAATTCTGATATCCCTCACTCACCTCACTTAATTTAGTTGCTATGGCTTGCACATCCTCACCTCCTATCTCTAGATGATGTATTCTTATGATGATGTGTTTAACTTGGTCAACCATATCTTGATTGGACCCACCTGGTTTTAGTTTCTGTGCCTCCACTCTCAAGTTTAGATTCTTAATCTGGTCTTGGTACTCACTAATCTGGTCGTCTATTTTTGAGGTTTTATCTACATTTATATTCTGATGCTCTAGTACACTTCCTCAGACACCTTCTATCTTTTCCTCAAATATTCTAAATTTCTGTTCAATGTCTATAGTACATTCATAGGCGTACTTACTATATAACCCTTGATATTCTTGTCCCAAGGGTGTTTACAATTGTCAGTTCTGACCTTGTGAAATTTTCCTGTATTTCTTTCCTAAGCTGAATTATTGAGTTCTCACAGTCTACTCTTATTTGCTGCAGCTGATTCTTAACATCAACTTCTATTGTTTCCAGCTTATGTGTCTGACTTTTCATATCTTCCCTAACTTCTTTCATCTCTAAAATTAGTTTCACTGAATTTTCCTGTAGTACCGACATTTCTACTCTTATTTCTAACATCATACTATCTTTCATCTCTCTAAAATCTTCCTTTGACATCATACTATATTTTATCTTTCTACAATCTTCCTTTGACATCATACTATCTTTCATCTCTCTACAATCTTCCTTTTACATCATACTATTTTTCATCTCTAACATTTGTTGAGCTAAATTATCTTCCATCTTTGTAAAGTTTCCCTTTGATATCATACTATCTTTCATCTCTAACATCTGTTTATCTGAATTATTTTTTCTTCTCTAACATCATACTATTTTTTATCTCTAACATTTGTTGAACTAAATTATTGGAATTCTTGTTTATTGCATCAAGCAATTTGGAGTAATCAAATGCTCCTCCCAATTAGACACTTTCTGCCCTACTATCTTCTTTATTTGTGAAGTTTAGTTTCATTTCCCGAATGTATATAAGGAGACAAGACAATCACCTCTGGAGATAATATTTCTTGGGACCCGCCCAAATCTTTATCAATATTAAACTCTTCCATTGTACTTTATATTTTTACTTATTAATATTTGCAGACAAAGAAAAGGTACATCAGTTTCATTCCCCCTCCCCAATCAAACAATCTAAATTTTCCGTCATCACTTATAAGTACATAAGATTATTCCAGTATGTTTATTTGTGTTATTAAATGCAACATTCAGTTTCCACATTTGATAGCAAAATTAGGGCACTGTATACTCTGATAATATTGATCCAAACATTAATAATTTATCTAGATAATATCTCTATATTCACCTACATTTATACTGTACATTAAATTGACTTTTATATAATAATGAAAACAACATATTTTAATAAGCATGATTATTAAGTTAAGTTCTATGTGCCATGCAAAACTACAGCTAATAGCTACAATACCATACAACTTTTATTTATCAAATTTTATATGTTGGCTATATACACTATAATCCTATCATACATACCTCACTATAATTATCAAGCCCACAAAGCCACAACTTGTCTTATCTATGTCACAATATATCCATTCAGCAAACATTGGGAATCCAGAAACCAACTTCATGTCTATTCATTGTGACTTGACACATCAAATATAAACAACTAGCACAATAATTATCCACCATTAATAAATCATGCAGCTATGTTAGTGCACCAGAAAACCTACTATAATAATCATCATTAGACCTAATACACTGGACAACAAAAACAGTTCTATAGTTAATCATCTATCAATCAATCAGGACACTATGATGCACCAGAAAACCTCACCAGGATCATCATCATCAATCGATCATGCCTTGTTACCCAATCATCAACCAATCAATGTCAATCAATGCCCAAAATTGACACACAAGAAAACGTTAAATAATCTGAAAAATTTACTAAACTATTCAATGTCAAGACATCTGGGCACCACAATCCAACCTACACTATGTCTAGCTCCACTACACATTACACATCCACATTGGTCTCCAGCAAACCTAGTCCAATCATCATCATTGCACAATTAATTGAGCTACCACTTTACATACAACAAAATCCGTATTGCAATCTATCTACTGAGATGTCAATTATATCTCAAGCCACCACAATGGGCATCCAGAAAACATACTTTTCATCATCATCAGTCAATCGAGGCCCCAAAGTTGGTGCACCAGAAAACGTACCCTATAACCTACACTCCAAACACTGCTCATATACATTACATGAGTGAAATGCCCCGGCACCAGTTTTATTAATAAATAGAACAATATAACAAAATATGTAATACAAAATTATTACTGAGATTCTATAGTTAAGTTTATGTTCAGCTCAGTTCAGTGGGAGGCTATAGTCAGTTCATAAGATATATGATAATAAATGAATAAAAGAAGAAATATTACAAAACATTCAATATAATGTAAATTCCTTTGTTAATTAATTGTATGATAAAGAATCATAATGTTTATTTGGTACAGTCTATTAAAATATACTTTAAACTTAATTTCTTCCTTCATCCAAGTATAACATATATCAGCTTGCTACAATTATGTTCCTAAACAATTCTATGACTTGGGATATCATAATCTAAACATCTACTTTAATGCCAATCAAGAAATAAACAATAAGATCTCAGGGAATTTTAACAAACACAGTTGAATTAAATAAACTACATTGGCCCATAAGTTATAATTCTAAAGTATGACAAAAGGTAATGAAACAAATTGACTAAATATTTTACTGTGTTTCAGTAATAAGATAATGACAGAAATAGGGTATTTTAATCTCATATCATCATCTAACAAATATACTGACTTGGGAACCATTTTAATACATTTATCCAGAGGCAAATATTTTTTATAATGTTTGGATTAAGAAAAATAATATTGTCAGACACTAGCAAATTTAATATTATAACTCTAAAATAATATATTTATTTTGTAATAGATTTATGAAATGTGGAAATGGAAAAACACGAATGTACACAAGAATAACTCAAGACATAGTTTTTTTAAGATTTTAAATGACTAAAACAAATCATTTATTACAATAAAATAAACATGGTTTAATATGATATTTACAAATGAACTATTTTTGTTACAGATTTCTTTAAATTATCAAATAAACTTTGAACATCAGTTTGGGATTATCCCTACTATCAAAGCAAATTAATAACAAAACTTAAATATCCTGACTTCGAACATATGCTTTGCCTACATATTTCATCTATACAACAATAAATAAATGTCATATTATATTATTAGCACAAAAAAAGATACTTTCAAGAGGATATTACTGTTGATTGATAAAATAAATCAAATTAATTATATTTGGTTCTCAACAAAGCAACTTACTCTAATTGACTAAATAATCACTTTCAATAGCAACAAAATCATGTTTATTTTGGTGATTTGATCATTTATAACCTTTATTTAATATTACAATAGAATGACAGCCTGTTAAGCTAATTGCGCAGACGCTGTGAGGATGTTATTATTAATAAATGAATACCTTCGAACGACCACATGATATAGTATTTGTGTAAGAGTAAAAAGGAACCTCTTACTCTTATGACTCAAATGTTTATAAATGAGCAAATCTGAAGAAGTTGTAACGAAGGCATGACTACATAATAGTCACTTTAAATTACTATATATAATGTCTGTATGAATGACACCAATGAAATTTTCTAGAATTTACTAAACGCCACATTTGAGTCATAAGAGTAAGAGGTTCCTTTTTACTCTTACACAAATACTATATCATGTGGTCATTCGAATGTATTCATTTATTAATAATAACATCCTCACAGCGTCTGCGCAATTAGCTTAACAGGCTGTCATTCTATTGTAATAATAATCGTATGCAAGACATTATAAAAATAAATGTTTATTCATGTCTTCGTTTAGAGTGGCGTTTAGTAAATTCTAGAAAATTTCATTGGCGTCATTCATACAGACATTATATATAGTAATTTAAAGTGACTATTATGTAGTCACGCCTTCGTTACAACTACTTCAGATTTGCTCATTTATAAACATTTGAGTCGTAAGAATAAGAGGTTCCTTTTTACTCTTACACAAATACTATATCATGTGGTCGTTCGAAGGTATTCATTTATTAATAATAACATCCTCACAGCATCTGCGCAATTAGCTTAACAGGCTGTCATTCTATTGTAATAATAATCGTACGCAAGACGTTAAAAAAATAAATGTTTAACCTTTATTTAAATAAATACACTGTATTTTAAAATATGTATTTCCCGTTTTAATTTCAATACTTTATACTCCTATTAAACAAATGTAATGTATTTCAAAAAACATTTATTCCTCATTTTAATTTCAATATCCCTATACTTTATATAAGCAATATTATTTATATTATGTGTGTGTGTGCATGTTCAAGCAGCAATAATATAAAACAATCTTTCTATAACCTTTCCATTCATCAAGAAAATATCATACAATTATTTTATTTTGGACAATGTCGTAGTTCATCAATAAAATAAGAAACTAATATTACATCAACAATTAATCTAACAATTTATCTGGCCACCTATTAATTAACACATAGCTATATTTTCATGATTATACATACTATACGTTATAAGTGATATCTACATGAGGAGCAAATAAACTCTTACTGAAAACTTCTACAATAATTCATCTGATTCTAAATATACTTTTGGTGGGGACTTTTTCCTTATCATCAGGGCCCTAAGAAAACATCACTTCAAAACATCATTTAATCATACGCATATAAAATCAACTAGGCTCTACTCATGGAAAATTATTAACATAGACTAAGTAAGCAAATATTTTATCTGTACAGACATTATAACACAATCAGATTTCTTTCCATTCTCATAGCTTTTCTAAATATTAAACATTATAAATACATGCTGGCAGATAAATACATCCAGATAGCATAACAATCCATTCAACTAGGTAGAATACGACAATGTCCGAAATTTATACATAAAATATTCACAAACTGAACTTTGTCAAACAAATGTCATAATTGTGCAAAACAGACACACACCTGCGAACAAAAATATATATAAAATTAACTCTAAATTACACACTATGCAGGCAACATGGTAATTAAATATTGCATTAAGGTATAACATTTAATTTAAAATAAACTTTAGGTTACTTTTAAAATTTAATATTCATAGTTATTACGAACGAACTTTCTTTCATATCTTGCAAACTATTTCTTTTAAAAATTCGTTGATTTAAAGAAAGAACAAAATTCTCACTTTGAGATAATAAAGTATGCAAAATAAATATAAACCTCTCTAATAATATATTTTAAAAATATATTTCTTTCTTTTACCCTCGTAAAAGAACAATAAGACCTATTTGAACATAATCAATTTTTACCAGCATATTCCTCATTTGGATATGCTGCAGAGACGGTCTTGAAGAACAAAATTACCCAAATTATATATTAACATAATAATAAATAAGCATATCTACCTATCATATACATTAATTATAACAAGCAATAAAAGAAATAAAGAAACACAGGTTATTAGTTTGGTAACTTAAACTAAGAGTTCACTTGCAAAGCTCAGTTCCAGGTTTGTTAAGCAATATGGGACACATTCCAAACTGAATTTAAATTAAAATAAACTGCTGTAAAATCACCAAACAAATATAATCATGCTTAAATGGGACTCAGCATCTTCAATGTTCATAACAAAGTTATTTAAGTTACTCTATCATACATAAGCAATCAATTTATCTTTTATTATGATGAGAATATAATAAATTCTTAACTACTGTTGGACAGGAATTATCTCACTTATTCCATTATAATTCTAACTTAAATACTTAATTATTTTTAGTAGTTTCTTGAATAGCATGGTTTATTCTTAAATATAGTCCATTAAGATACCATGTTTCCTTAGTAATTCGTCAATTAATAATACTTTGTTTTATTTTCCATCTTTATCAAAGAGAACAAAAATTGTCCGCATTTATATCCTTCCATTTGATTTAAGCAAATACTTAATTTGAAGTAGCTCACATTATTATTTCCTTCATTTGAAATATGTATTATTTCCAGAAATACCAGACAAACAAATACTGTCATCTCTTTATGATGAATTTAAACATGGCATGATTTATCAAATTATGCATATCATTGAATTTATGTTTAATTCTCACAAAAACATAACACGGAAAATAGTAAAGAATCAAAATATATTCTGTAAAATAGTTCTACATGTGTTTTCCAGATTTATTAAAGAACACACATTGGTTAATGATACAACAATAATATTCATGCAAGTTGTTCTTATGTAAAATGATAATTAAGTGAAGTAATGTAGACTGGATGTTATTAACATACATTTTTAAAAGAGCAATAGTCATGAAACAGGTTAATTCAAAATGTTTAAATTAAGGAGAATGAAGTAAACTGATGCACCTTCTTTTTAAATTTAGAACTGCATTCTAAAATTAACTTGTTCCATAATAAATTTCTTAAAATCCTTTCAAAGTTTTACTCTAAACTCCTTTTCAAAATCAATTTGACTTCAGCAACTGACTTTAGTTTTACAATAATGCGCCACTGTTTTTGACTACAAATACATTACATAATAAGCAATTTTTTTTTACTGGAGATCTTTGTTAAATAGCTCTCTTTAGCAAAGTTCATTAACTTCCACCTGGTTACTCCCATGCTTCCCTTCCATCTCATACTAATTACGTATTCAAAAAAATATTTTCAAAAAAAAATAAAATCTCTTTGATTTTTTAGAATTAAAATCGATATACAAATAATAATAAAATAAATAGCTTTTACAAACTTGAAAGAAAAATGAATATCAATTAACTATTAAACAAAAATGATTAATAATTTAATTTTTAAAATAATTCATTGATTCAACTATCTATTAATCATTGGAAAAAAATATATATTTGTTAAATTATTTAAGACAATTACTGTAATTTAAATGTTTTATTGTGTATGTACTATTGTTTGCTGTTATTAAAGGATGAAAATGAAATGAAACATAATACAGACATACATGCACCTGTACTGCAACCTAAATATTAAACTACCTTAACTAAATATAATTGAAATGGCTATTAATTGTTGACAAAAGGATAAGTTTTAATGAATAAAGAATTATGAAACTATTCAACCAATATTACACTAATTAAAGATAACATTGCATCTTTCTGACAAAATGTATCCATTCCATTAATAAACAACTTCTCTTCCTTACATTAAATACCTCATTAACCACACTAATAATAATGAATACCTATCAAGTGGTCAATAAACTGCATAAGCAATCCATATCCAAGCTTTAAACAATCTCCAGCAAAAAAATTTAAAATTCTAAGGCTATTTCATTTTTTTAATATAATATAACTATTTAATTAAGATACAAAGTATCTTAAACCCTTGTGCCCATAAAGATGGTCACAATATATATATATATATATATATATATATATATATATATATATATATATATATATATATATATATTGAAGCAGTCAATCTTAGCTTAAGATTGTGCTTCATGTTTCTACCTACTAACCTGTGTTTAAACCCCTATATCCCACCCACTCCTTTTTTGTCGTATATATATATATATATATATATATATATATATATATATATATATATATATATATATATTTGGAATGCATGCCTAAATTTATCAATTTTAACTTTCAATAACATTTTATTACTAATTTATCATTATTAATTCTATTATTAATTATTAGTTCCTTTTTTTGTATTAAAGTATTATAGGTGTGACACAATATATATATAGGAGCAAAATACTAACAAAATATTGATTTTTTTGTAAATATTTTATTATATGTCATTTTTAGCTTTTTCTTTTTAAATTGCTTGTTTTTCTATAAACTATAAATTTTTTTTATAAAATCCAATATGGAAGATGCAAGTGTTGTTAATTGTCTACAAATAATTAGGGGTTTGGAAGCACTATTGTTTTAATCTGGGGAAGGTATATTTTTTAATTAAAGTTTTACTTAAAATAAATGGGATTAAGTAGATTAAAGATTTACTTTTGTCAAAATAACATGTTGTCAAATCTATTTCTAATCTGGAAATAAATTTGAATTTATTTTTGGACGTTATCTAACAATTGCATCTTCAAAAACAACTGATAAAAAAAAAGGTATAAAATGACCGAATTTTGAATCACAAGAGATTAACTACTATTGAAAGAAGATTAGCTACTATTAGAGAGGTATTATAAAATGTATTTCGTTTTGCTTGAAACTTAAAAAATGATGTAGCAGTAAATCAAGCACTCTGCTCAACCCTTTGGGTCATCATCTGCAGCTACTGTAATATACTGCTGCCCTGAAATGAAGAAAGGTCAAAAAAAGAATTTTAGAATAGAATAGAAGTTTTCTACCATCGGAGAACTTGCATTCCAATTGCCGTGCACAGGCTGTATTAATATGGACTCTTAAAATTGAAAGGTAAATTTCCAAGCCGCCACCTAGTCAATTTAGTCTAAATAATCTATCAAGATCACTTCTCATGTATTCTTTAACTTTGCCCTTATATATAAATAAATAACGTGTAATTTGCTCTTAAATAATTTATATAAATTTAATTCTCTCTTATATGCCCTTTAATTTTGGTGCGGTCATTTATTTATATGTGTTTATTATTTGATTTATATATCTGTTATTCATATGCCAATCTAAAACAATCTGACGAGTTGAATTTTCTAAAATCTTTTCTGTCATTTTTAAATAAGCCTTCATGAATCAAGTTTATTAACGTCCTCTTAAAATATAATGTATTGTTAATTAATACACTCACCAGATTGTTTTACGAGAGAACATTCTATTTATGTTTATATATATATAACTCTGGATTTTCTAACTGTATAAATTCAGAACTTAAGCTAATTAACGCTTTGAAATCTTTTAAAATGTTTTGTTTTTATTCAATTCTGAAAGGGTGACCCATTAATTATTTTCTATAACTGCCAGTCTTCTTATATTTTCCATATTCTTAAAGTTTCAAATCTTGTATTTAAATATTTCAGTTATTGTAAAAATCAATGAAGGTGAGATTGATTTATTTTAACTAGCAGAAAAAGTAATGGGGGGAAATCTTAATGTTTCTTTTACTAAATCAAATCTTAACGTATATTTTATTAATTTGAAATCTAAATCTTAATGTTTCTTTTACTTGATAAAATCTTCAAGCATATTTTAGTAAATGAAATCTAAATTTCTATATATATATATATATTATAATCGCATGGCGTATTCTAGTATTCAAATAAGGGTCATTTATCTTAAAGCTGTAAAATGTATTCAATGTTGTTAGAGACATTTTTAATTACTGCGTTTCTGACATTTAACCGATCTTTGTGTTTTTATATATATGTGCTTCTTAATCTGGGGGTTATGACAAATTTGAACCCATAGGTTTCTTCTCAAGTCTTGTCCTGAGGATAGTTGAAGCTACCCAGGACCATTTATTTTGTATAAAAGGCCTCTGGGGGTGATCCCGTAAGTTTGGCACACGCTATGCATATTCTCTTCATATATAAAAAGGCTTCTCGCGTCGGTTATACCAGCAAAAGTCTGGGCCACGACATGCGTATCCACTTTTCTCTAAGCACTACCCAAGAAGGGGGTGTGAGATTTCGTTTTTCATCCAGAAGCACGACCTTTTCTCTTAGTTATTTTTAGGCTA